>CAUYQG010010174.1:0-62490 GCA_963574415.1 Tarsius wallacei
GTAGTTCCAGCTACTTGGAAGGCTGAGGCGGAAGGATCGCCGGAGCCCAGCAGGTCGAGGCTGCGGTGGCCGGGAGCGGCCACTGCACTCCAGTCTGGGCAACAGAGTGAGACTCCAACTCAAAAAAAAAAAAAAAAAAGATATAATTTAATTCCTTTTTCTGGCTGTGTAGTATTCTGTGGTATATATGTACCACTTTTTCTTTATCCAGCCCGTAATTGATGGGTACCTAGGTTGCATCCATGTGTTTTCTATTGTGAATAGCACTGCACTAAACATAGGAGTACAGGTGTCTTTTTGGTAGAATGATTCATCTAATGCATGTTTCCTTCTGATAAATCAAAGCTCACAGACGCGACTCTTGGAGCTTCCATTGTGCCCACTGGAGCTGACATGAGTAAATACCCCACACCCTGGGTGAGAATCCTTTGTCTTCGTCAAGAACTGAGGGAAGGGTCAGGAAACTAGAAACCATTTCCAGCATTTTTATTACAAAAACATAGGTGTCTATCAATCATTTTAGGCATCAGTTTCCTCATATACAAAATGGGAATAATAAACATGACCTACCTGCCTTATCCAGACTGTCAACTCCTACCCATTCCGTAACTCTGCCCAAGAGCCACCTCACCTGTAGAGACTTCAACACTGCCCCATACATACTCTTATTAAGAAAAATATCATAATGGATACAAATATACGGTTTGATAGAAGAAATAAGACCGGATGTTAGATAGATCAGTAGGGTAACTATAGTTTAAAATAATCTATTGTATCTTTCAAAATAGCTGAAGAGAATAATTCTAATGTTTCTAGTACAAAGAAAAGATAAACATTTAGGATAATGGGTATCCCAAGTACATTGATTTGATCTTTTCAAATTATATGAATATTAGCAGGGCTCGGTGGCTCAGCCTGTAATCCCAGCGCTTTGTGAGGCCAAGGTGAGTGGATTGCCTGAGTCCGCGGGTTCTCGACCTGCCCGGGCAACTTGGCGAGACCTCATCTCTGGCATGGTGGTGCGCACCTATAGTTCCAGCTACTTGGAAGGCTGAGGTGGAAGGATCTCCTGAGCCCAGCAGGTCGAGGTTGCGGTGGCCATGAGCATGCCACTGCACTCCAGTCTGGGCGACAGAGTGAGACTCCAACTCAAAAAAAAAAAAGTAAAAAAGATAACCACAGAATAGGAAAAAAATCTTTAAAAAAAGCCGGGCTCGGTGGCTCAGGCTGTAATCCCGCACTTTGGGAGGCTGAGGTGAGTGGATTGCCTGAGTTCACGGGTTCGAGACCCGCCCAGGCAACTTGGCGAGACTTCATCTCTGGCATGGTGGTGCGCACCTATAGTTCCAGCTACTTGGAGGGCTGAGGTGGAAGGATCTCCTGAGCCCAGCAGGTCGAGGCTGTGGTAGCCATGAGCGTGCCACTACACTCCAGTCTGGGCGACAGAGTGAGACTCTAACTCAAAAAAAAAGTAAAAAAGATAACCACAGAATAGGAAAAAAATCTTTAAAAAAAGCGGGGCTCGGTGGCTCAGCCTGTAATCCCGCGCCTTGGGAGGCTGAGATGAGTGGATTGCCCGAGCCCGCGGGTTCAAGACCCGCCTGGGCAACTTGGCGAGACCTCATCTCTACAATAAACCAAAAAATTAGCCGGGCGTGGTAGCGCGCGCCTGTAGTTCCAGCTACTCGGAAGGCTGAGGCGGAAGGATCGCCGGAGCCCAGCAGGTCGAGGCTGCGGTGGCCGGAGCGGTCACTGCACTCCAGTCTGGGCGACAGAGTGAGACGCCAACTCAAAAAAAAAAAATTACATGAATATTATATGCCTTCAAGTGCATGTACACTGAAACTATGTACATCTATTGCATATCAATTTTGAAAGACTATTTTTTAAAAAAGAAAAACATTAGACACTGCTACAGTGGCTGTGTAGTCGAGAAAGGACCACAGCAATATTTCTAGTGCCACACGCTCTTCTATCTCCTTGCCTCTTTCTCCACCAAGAGATGGATTCGATTTTTCCTCTCCTTGATCTTGAGCAAGTCCTTAGGACAGCTTCCACAAGCAGAATGCATGAAAGTCATGCTGCATAAAGTTTGAGGCTAGATTACAAAAGGTGACAATGACTTATGCCTTGTAGCCTCTTTAAAGACACATGCCTTTTAGAGCCCCAAGCAACCATGTAAGAAAAGGATTGACAATGGCAGGAAACTTTGGGGGGGGGGCAGAGAGGGGAAGGGAGGTGGGATTAACAGTAGTCAATATCTGTCTGGGGGAGGCACACCTCATCAACAAGGGTGCCTACACAATGCATATTTGTATACCTAGCCCTTAACTGTACCCCACAATTCTAAAATAAAAAATACGTATTAAAAAAAAAAGAAGTTTACTTGCCACCAACTGCACAAATAGTTAAGTAATAAATAAATAATAAAAGAAAACAAAAAAATAAAAAAAAGAAGTAAGATGTCGTGGAGCCACCAAGCAGGAGGGACTTAAGTTTGGGGATAAATTGTTACATAACAATAGATGGCCAAAACAACTGCCTCCCCCGGGGAAACTTCTATACCTGTCATTTATACCAAACCCATCACTGCAAAATAACTGTATTTATTCATTGTCATCCCCTACTTGATAGTAGGGTCCTCCAAGTCTAAAATCATATATTATTATGCCAAATGTCTAGTGCCAGGCTTACTATATACAAGGTGTTCAATAAGTTTGGATGGGTGGATGAATGGATAGATAAAACAACATAAACCTTCTAGAGATGTTAAAAGGTCATATAAACTGATGGATATAAAGTATTTTAATAACATCCTAAGCAAAGATTGTCTATTCTTAAATGACACCTCTTATTCATCTTAAGACATATATGATATGTTTAGAGGGGCTTGCAGTCACAGACATTTTCTAGATTATAAATTCAGTAACTTTCATTCATTCTACTCTGAGTCAGCCAATCTGCACTACGATTACTTGATTACTTGTCTGTATCGCCACTGTTTACAAGTGCTGTGAGAGCTAAGGTCATACTCTGATCCCCAACCTACTACAGTGCCTGACATATGTCCTATTTGTTAGAAAGGGAAAGAGGAAACGTACGCATATCAAAATTAAACATAGGCCTCTCTAATTGTACAATGATCTCTCTTAGTTATGGAATAGTCACCTTTTTACAAGCTTTCGAACACTTTGCTCATAATTTCTAATTGAATTCAGGAGACATTTAGAAAAAGAGAGGTCTAAGCCCAATATTTAAGTCAACTTCCTCGTCAAGTCTTTATCAAGGAACAGCATGACTCGACTATGAGTCGTGCAGACATGAAGAGTCCCTGTCTTCTAGGGGGGCCTAAATAGAATACCAACCTGTGTTCCTCACTGAGCTCCTCCAATCATGCCATGAGCTAAAAAAAAAAAAAAAAGGAAAAAAATCATCACGATGGAACAATTTGACACAGTAGCTCATGTCATCTAGAATCTGTTTTACATATGGACAAAACAAACAGTTCTGAAGGATTAGTCTGTCTAAGGTTACTTAACGCTAGCAATAATAATAGCTTCCACTTACTGAGCCCTTAGTAAGTGACACACTTTTGTGTATTAACTAATTTAATTCTCACAACCTTTCTACGAGGTAAGTAAAGATGAGAATTCTGATGCACAGAGAAGCAATTTGCCCACGTCACAGAGCCAAGAAGTGAGGAAGCTGGAGCTTAAGCCAAGCAATCTGTCTGCAGACTCCATGCTCTCCAGCATCACAGCAAACTTCCTCCCAAGTCACAGGATAGAATTCACACAGCTTCTCCCAGGTACGAGTACCACGGTCAGGCAGGGGTCAAGGGAGGTGGTGATTACGAAGAGTTTCATAAAATTCTTCTCAGGAAAAGGGAAGGGAATAAAATAAACACAAACATATCTGACAAGGAATTGAGGCCCCATAGGAATAGCTAAAGAGAGTTAACTGTTTCATATAAGCAATTAACAAGACAGTAAGATGTAGATTAGCAAAGGAAGAGAAGGGAAGGAGAGAACCCAACAACTTAGCAAGATACTGAAACTGGAATAGAACATACTGCTAGTGACAGTTCCCCAGTAGTGGACATGGCCAAGGGGCTTCAAAAAACAAGGACATCTAACTATTCATGTTGAAGTCACCAGCCATGGTCGTCTAAGATTTCCACCACTTCCACTCAGGACACGTGGTTGAGTTATAGTTCCTGGACCCCTGCGATTGATTTGGGCCAGTATGACTAGTTCTCCTGAAAAGCTGAGAAAGGTGGCATGAGTCATCCCCATCCAGCACGTTTAATGGCCTCCAGAGCTCCCTTCCCCTCTGCCACGGTTATCCAAAACATTTGAGATGGCGGCTACTCCAGCCAGGTTCCTGATTGTCCATTAGAAAGGAGCAGAGCCTCTGTTGACCCGTGACGGTGTGCGGCATGAGCTATATTTGTTGTTGGTGTTTGTCCAACATTCTATGAGGGATATTTTTAAACATTCAGATGTTGATAGAATTTTACAGTGAATGTCCCTGTGCCTACCACCTTGGTCCTACATTAACATTTTCCTACAATTGCATTATCACATATCTATCCATCCCTCTATCCACCCATCAATGCATTTTTTTATACATTCAAAGTAAGCTGCAGATATCAGTATATCTCATTCCTTAACACTTCAGCACGTATATCACTTAGTTAGAGCCCAATATTTGTCTGCAGGTTATTTTTTGCACAATGTGCACATAGGAAAATGCACAAATCCTATATGCTCACTTGATGAGTTATATTTGTTGGTTTAAGCCACTGAGATTTGGGGCTGTTTGTTATCACGGCATAGCACAGCCTACCCTGACTTATGCATTCTATTGTGTGTTGGGCTACCCTGTCATGTCGCCCCCCTCCTCCAGGAGCCCCTAAATTTTCCATTCAACCTACTACACACATAGCCTAGAGGCTGTTTGGAGGAGATGTTCGAGAGGTTTTCAGCATAGTGATGTGGTAGCAAAATGAGACAGTGCACAGGGTTATCAAAATGCAGGGAAGAGGTTAAGAACTCCAAACAAGAAGACCTTGAAGCCAGGGACAACATGTAGAAATGTAAGCACATCCCCTCCATTACCAATATTACTGGAAAACACTGGAAAGAGACCCTGGCCATCCCTTTGTAGGCTGGAATGAGGATTTGAGTCTATTTGACTTGTCTTTACAGACACAATGGATTACTCCTTCCTCCTTGGAACACCTTTTTCATTTGGCCTCCAAAGCTATCCTCTCCCCTTATTACCCCCCTGCCTTCCTGGTTGGTCATCTTCAGTGCCCAGTTTATCCTCATCCTTCCCTCTCTTAAGATTGGAGTGTCCCAGAATTCAGTCTCTTTTCCACCTATACTCATCTCCTTGCAGATTACATTGAGTTTCACTGCTTTAACATATATGTAATATGTTTTTTTAATCTTCCAAATTTATATCTCAAGCACAGGTTTTTCCCTTAAACTCCAGGTTCAAGATCTGACAGCTGACTCAACATCTCTACTTATAAATCTAACAAACACCTCTAATAAACTTAACTTGTCCAGAACAGAACATCTAATCTTCCCCACCTAAAACTATTCCTCTTATAGTCTTCCTTATCTCAGTTCAGGCAACTTTATCCTTCCCGTTGCTCAGGCCAAATCCTTGTGATCATCTTTGACTACTCTCTCTGTTTCTCTGTCCTCTCTCTCTCCTCTCATTCTGTCAAGAAAAGTTCTTATCTTTACCTTTAGAATGTATCCTGAATCTGATAACATCTTGCCACTTTTTCCACCCCTTCACTGGTCTAAGTTATTGCCATCTTCTCTCTAGATTGTGTCAACAGAGGTTCAACAGGTCTCCCTGGTTCTACCTTCAACCTCCCACAATCTATTCTTAACATAACAACCAGAGTGATTCAGTCACACACAGCTCAGAATACAACATGCCTCTGCTCATAACCCTCTAATGGCTTCCCATCCACAGGAAAAAAGCTAAAAAAATCTTTACCATGTTGCAACTCCTACCTGATTTGGCCTCCTATTGCCTCCTCCACTCATCTCCTACTTTACCCACTCTCACTCACTGGTCTTTAATCACAATGGCCCCTTTTTTATTTGTGAATGTGCCAGGCACCCTTCTGCACAGCTTGAATCAAAAGAGAGTCCTCCTAACCTTGCAAGAAGATGAAATCAGTTCAAGCTTGCTCAGAAGATCAATGACGTCAACAAGAAAAGAGGCTGATTTTCTTTTTCCAGTCTGCCAACTTCAGTATCATGGCAATAATTTCCCTTACGATCATAAGAAAGCTGCCATAGCTCTAAGCCAGACGTCATCCCATGACTGTCCAAAGAAAGTAAGGGGAGGTATTAGCAAAAAGATTCCATTCATAAGTGCCTCCCTCTTTTAAGGGAGGCCAAATTTTTTCTAAGAGCATCAGCCAAGTTCCTGCCACAGACCAGCAAAGGGGAGTGTGATTATTATGGTGAATCACCATCTATTCCCTGAGCTAGTCACACTACGGTGACAACAACTTCCTAGAGTTATGAATCTCTGTCTTGCATTTTGACACCTCTGTGTACTGTCTCATTTTGCTACCATATCTGAGGCAGCCAGCATTCTGATGGACACCATTGATAGGTTACTAGATTCAGAAAGAGGAGCCCCATCTCAAAACTTGCTTTGCCATTGACTTTATGATTTTTATATGTACACCCCCCTGCCAAAATAGTTTCTTCACCAGAAAAATGAGAAAGTTGGGCTAGACATTGCTTTCCAGTTTGAAGGTTCTCTTATTCCGTGGACTTCCACATGTCGTTGTAAAGATCTGAGTCTTTCTGTATGCCATTCCTTATATATGTATACATCTCCTAAACTGTAGGATGTCTTTGATCACCTAGTCTAAAAAGAGAAGGAAAATTTTAACAAGAACATTTTGTACTGCTCATTCCCTACTGGCCCTTAAGAATAAAGGATTTTTCTTTTACCGTTACTGACATTTTTTTTTATATATATTTATTTTATTTTATTATGTTATTGTGGGGTACAGTTAGGGGTTAGGCATACAAAAATATTTCGTTCAGGTACCCTTGTACTGACATTTAAAAACAGTCATTCATAGCCACACTCGGTGGCTCAACCTGTAATCCCGCACCTTGGGAGGCTGAGGTGAGTGGATTGCCTGAGCCCGCGGGTTCAAGACCCCCTGGGCAACTTGGCGAGACCTCATCTCTACAATAAACTTTTAAAAATTAGCCAGGTGTGGTAGTGCATGCCTGTAGTTCCAGCTACTTGGAAGGCTGAGGTAGAAGGATCCCCGGAGCCCAGCAGGTCGAGGCTGCGGTGGCCGGGAGCGGCCACTGCACTCCAGTCTGGGTGACAGAGTGAGACTCCAACTCAAAAAAAATAAAGAATAAAAAAATAAAAACAGTCATTCAGAATCAGTAATTAGGTCTCAAAATCATTCAGCATAAAACTATAGCTTCCCAACAGTTATTCTAGTGAGGATATCTGAATGGCTAACACATAGCTGTATTGCTAACAGTAATTCCTAACCGTTATATTATTACTGAATTTAAAAACAAGATAATGAAAGCCATGCTGCTTTTGACACCAAGACCTCGGCCATTATCAGAACAAAGAATTGAAATCTTTATGTGATCATATTGGTACGCTTGGGCTCTATTCTTTGAAGGGTGTTGCTGCCGAGAAGCTGAAGAACAAATTGTGAGCTCCAAAACATTTGTGGAAGACAAAAGGAACATTCGTCTACCTATAGCAGACGAGAATGAAAAAATAAAGAGACAGCTAAGCCATGTGTTTTTTTCTCTTGGCATGCCCAGTACCTAGAACAGTGGTCACAACATTCCAGTGCTCAAAGTTTATGTATCGCATGAGCAAATGGATGAATGAATAAACTGCTTTGTCAGAAGGGTCCATTTAGATGTATCTTGGAATCTGCACGAATCAACCATCCGACTTCCTCTCTCCTCTGCCTTTGGCAATGACTCACCTTGACTATTATCATTCATCAGCCCATCTTCTTTGACTCTCATGTTCCTGCAACAGTAATTGCAAAAACGCTCAGAGGTAGTAAAACACAATTCAGTCGTCTGCCCTTGCACACAGATATTCTTCCCACTCAATTCCCAGCAGAAATGAAACAGAAATTGATTCAGGAAAGCACCCTTTCGGCACCTCAGTTTTCACAGGCTGTCTCAGCCCTACCCAAGCCACTGTCTGCTAGGGCCTTTGGTCCCACACTTAATTGGGCATGTAGAATAGACACACTCTAAGCATTTGCCTGTAAGCGTATGCGTAACATTAAACATGCTGCTGCCTTTTGGTACTTCTCAAAAACTCAATTTTGGAAAAATTGGAAAAAAATGTTTTGGAGGGTTGAGGAAACCTATTGTTTTCATGCTTCCATCCGGGTACTCTAAAATCCACTCCTGCATTTAGCTAGATCAGCAGAAATGTGTGAAGGAAGATTGCCCTTTGACGCCTTCTTTCTTTCGCGCTCTCCCGTGTTGAAAGGTTTTCACTGGTGTGGGCTATGGCATGACACAATTCGTCTACACTGGAAGTCTTTCATTGATAAGTGACTCCCCCGTGCAACCCCAGGTGTCTATGATGAGAAAGTGAGCACTGTTATTTTACACAGTGTACTCATTAGGAAAAGTCCCCCCAAAAACATTGCTCCTGCCACAGTATCAAAACAAATTGTGCATGTCCTTAAGACAGGTTTATTTTTAATCTCATGGACTTTAAGTAGTGTCCTTTTTCATTTCGTTTCTAGAGTACTTACAGAGAAACTTGAGACCTACCCATTACACGAGTGACAGTCTCTTCTCCTACTTCCATTTAGAGTGTTTTGAAAAACTGAGTACATTTTTGGAAGTGCTTTCAAGAACTTCTAGGCAAGGGAGGGGCACAGATTTATTTATTTGTCATGGAAATTCATCTTGCCAAATTTTAAATGGCATTTTGAACTTGGTCCTCCTTAGGGTCCAAAACCTTAACGAGTAACACAGACAGAGATCTGATGATTTTCCCCCAAAATGGCAAGTAACAAATGTTTCAACTCACGGTGGTTCAAAGATCTACTGACAAGGCTGGGTTTAACAACCGAGCAGTTGAAAAATTATCATAATACTGTAAGAAAGGGACTGGCAGTCGTGGGAAATTGCCAGGGGATGGAGGTGGGATTGGTAGTTGAGGAAACTTCCAGGGGAGTGAGGGCACACCTCATCAACAAGGGTACCTGCATAATGAACATCTGTATACCTAACCCTGGATTGTACCCCACATCTTTAAACTAAAAAAAAAAAAAAAAACTGAGCAGAAGAACCACAACTAGCAGGATGGAATGTTGTGAAAGTATTGGCCTAGAACTCAAAGGATGAGCTCCACAGGCAAATGCAGTGTATTTAAAACATTTACCAAAGACCAGTCCTTGCATAAGAATGATGGTGAAAGATGCGAAAGACTCTAAAAATTCGATATGAGGAATATTGGTGGCACAGAATGTCCGTCCAGGACAAAACTAATTGCCTGTGACACCCATCGCAACCCAACACAATTGTGAGCCACCACCTTGCTTGATTGGATCGTGCAATTGTCACCTGTGTGGATCGGGAAGCTTCGAGCTTGCCCAGAACGAAGAAATTTTAGGGTTGAAAACAAAAAAAATAAGAAGACCTGATATTCTGTCAGCTGCTGAAACGACAAGTATAGTCTGTAAATTTCTTAAAAACTAAAACTTTAAACTCTCTGGACTGAATATTGTGGGGAAGAAGGAAATAAGCAACAGATATCATTCAATTCTTGTATCATATGTGACTAAAATGACATTGCCTGGTGTTAAAAGTCCTTATAAAATAAAAAATATCCTCATGAACAACATCGGAAATAAAACTCAAGTCTCGAAAAATTCAGATTGCACATTTCAGCTCAACCGCATTCCAAATCAAAATATGTATCTCTTTTATTCATAAGATGATACATATACTTATGAATAAAAGCCCAAAGCTGGGCATATTGAAATGAG
Source organism: Tarsius wallacei (assembly GCA_963574415.1). Lineage (NCBI taxonomy): Eukaryota > Metazoa > Chordata > Mammalia > Primates > Tarsiidae > Tarsius > Tarsius wallacei. Next base: position 10,061 of record CAUYQG010010174.1, read on the forward strand.
CTCTCTAACCTCCAAAAGCAAATAAGATCATTTTCTTTCACATCTCTTCACTCCCAGCAATTATCTGACTGAATTTTAACCTGACTCTGCAAGGGAGGGAGCAACTATTTGCCCCGACTGAATATTGCGACGATCCATATGCATGTTTTCTTCCCATCTAAAAGCCCATCTCTGAATGAGATTTCTTATTAATTTCCTCAAACAGGTTTCCACTCTCAGATGTGCGGGTTGTGCATCACAAACGACCCACGTTTTCATGGTTGCTGATCACTATGTAAGTAAAGAAGGGAACATCTCCTTCTGTGCGACTCAATGATTTAATAATTATTAATGAGACATTATGCCTTTGTACATTTCTGACAGATGATGAAGTGCACTATAAATGTTTAACATCGCTCTCTGAGGTCTGTAAATGCGATGCCAAACGCCTCCTCATGCTTCACACAACCAGAAAAGACAAATTAGATTATGGCAATATGGCAGCATTATTGATTTTTTGTAATATTTACAAACGGCAGGTAAAATGTAATAGGAGAAAAAGCATGTGTGATGATGGCAGGTCCATTTGCTTGAGAGGTTTTCCTCTATCCTCATTTGGAAACAGTTTATCTTGTAGGCAGTGGCGTTGGAACAAATCCTGAGTTGACATCCTGAGCTGTGTCTCCTGCCAGCAGGCAGGTTCCAGGAGGCAAGAGGAGCTTCCTTACACCTTAGACTCATGGTCCATATCTTTTCAGTCCATGGACACAGGAACTTTGGCCCAGAGACTGGTTTGTATGTCAAAATTATCTAGAAGAAAAAAAAAATTTTTTTTTTTTTGCGTCGAAGTCTCACACTGCCGCCCAGACTGGAGTGCAGTGGCACACTCATGGTCACCGCAGTCTCGACCTGCTGGGCTCAGGAGATCCTTCCACCTCAGCCTTCCAAGTAGCTGGAACTACAGGCGCACATCACCATGCCAGGCTGATTTTTTTTTTAATTTTAGAGATGAGGTCTTGCCAAGTTGCCCAGGCTGGTCTCAAACCCCTGGACTCAGGTAATCTTCTCGCCTCTGCCTCCCAAAGTGCTGGGATTACAGGCGTGAGCCACCGCACCCAGCCTAAAATAAATTTAAATACGGATTACCAGGACTCCTGTTAGTCCAATTAAACCAGGATCTTTTGAGCTGGTCTCAAGGCACTAGTATTTTGTCTTTGGCTCCAAAATGTTTCTAAAATACAGTCAGGGTTAAGAATCTCTGATTTATGTCATCTTCTGTGCCAGACTGAAAACCCAGCCCCCAAATCCTTTGGCATGCCTCTCGTTAAAAGATAGGTCTAGGTAGGCCCCTCTCCTAGAATCTGGGCTCCTTGATGGCTTGATTGATAGACAAAGGCAAAAGTGATGCTGTACCAGTGTCCAGGTTGAGACTTCCCCACCTGGCAGCTTCTACTTTCTTGCTGTCTCTTGAGACCTTGCTCATGGAAACCAGTTGCCATGCTGTGAGCAAGCCCGACAGCCTGTGGGAAGGCCCATATGGAGAGAAACTGAGGTCGTGCCCCACAGTGTGACTGAGCTTCCAGGCTTGCCAGCCATGTGGATAAACCACCTTGAAAATGGATCTTCCAATCCCCAATAAGACAGACTCAGCTGACATCACATAGAGCACAGACATACTATCCCTGCCAAGCTCCGACCAGATTTCAGATTCATGGACAAAGTAAATAATCATTGTTATTTTAAACCATTACACTATGTGGTGGTTTGTTAGGCAATAAATAACTGGAACATCTGCTCACCCAAATGGTGTCATGGAAAAGGATTTAGTCTTTTAAAAAGCTGAATTACAAACATTTATGGGCTCGGTGCCTCAAAAAACATAACCTTCCACCTTCTCTTTGGCCAAAATAATAAAACTCTTAATAATTACTAGCCGTCTCGGTCTGTGTTAATTCTCGGCAGCTTTTCTAATCATATGAGGCCTTGTTTATAAAAGAAACCAGCTCCTTGGTCTCATAAAATTATAAACTCCAAATATTGAATACCAATTTTCATTTGGAAGATAATCTGCTGAGAAAGTAATCACAGTCTTTGAAGAGCCAAATTCTGGAAAAGGGCATAAAGGCTTGGATGGAATTGATAAAAACCAAATTGAGCGAGAAAGGAATACAATGATGGGTAGAGAAGTTACAGTGTGAGAGTTCAGGGAAAAAGGCTGTTTACATAGTAGTGCTAAGGGCTACCAGTGGGCCTTAGAATGTGTATTAGTGTGGTCAGGCTGGTGAGAGCTCTCTTCCTGGCTTGTAGACAGCCACTTTCTCACTGTATCCTCAAGTGATCTTTCTTCTGTATAGGGTGGGGAGCGGTCTGCAGTCTCTCCCTCTTCTTATAAAGACAACAGTCCTGTTGGATTAGGATCCCGTCCTTATGTCCTCGTTTAACCTTATTTACCTCCTTAAAGGGCCTGTCTCCAAATATAATAACCTTAGGGTTAGGGTTTCAACATAGCACTTTCAGAGGGACACAATTCAGACCATAACAGAATAGAAAAGTCTTAGAACAAGAGAGGAGTTCTAAATGGAGTTATATCTTATATTCTATATGCCCCAGAATGGATGATCATTTTACCATTATTGTTACTAATGGCAATAGCAATGATAATAATTTATTGATCAAATACCAAGTGTCTGACACTTCACGTTATTGCATTTGCTCCTCACAACAGCTCTACAAAATACTGCAGGTAATATTGTTCCCATTCTTTAACAGCTAAGGAAGCCGAATACATGAAAATTCAGTAGCTTACCCATGATCTCAAAGCTAGTAAAGATCAGAACAGAGATCCGAACACAGGTCTGTGGGCTTCAAAGACCCTGCTTGCAATGCTAAACCAAGCTATTTCTTTACATCTTTCTTTCCTCCCTCCCTCCCTTCAAAAAATTATTAATTGCCAGGCTCAGTGGCTCAAACCTGTAATCCCAGCACTTTGGGAGACCGAGGCGAGAGAATTGCCTGAGCCCAGGAGTTTGAGACCAGCCTGGGCAACTTGGTGAGACCTCATCTCTACAACATATCAAAAAATTAGCCGGGCATGGTAGCACATGCCTATAGTTCCAGCTACTTGGAAGGCTGAGGTGAAAGGATCACCTGAGCCCAGTAGGTCCACGCTGGGTTGGCTGTGAGCGTGCCACTGTGCTCCAGCCTAGGCAACAGAGTGAGACTCTGACTCAAAAAAAAAAAAAAGTATTAATTGAGCATCCACTATGATTCAGGCCTTGTATTAAATCCTGAGGATATAAAGTCAAACTGATCTTTATAAAAGAAAAAAATTACCTGACACTGTATTATTCTGACACTTACTAAAGACATTAAGGAAGAGATTATTTAAGAGACCGCTGTAATGAGTTTGGAAGTAGAAGAAAGAGACCGGGTTCAACTCTGAATATAACATAGACAAGTGAAAATTTATAACCAAGAAACAGGGTGTGGATCAGTGGATAGAAAATTACTAAGATAAAACATCAAGGTTGGGGGAGTTTTTGTTATACCAGCTCAACAGGATTCTTGCCAAAGGCAAACCAGGACTATAAGATATCAAGGGTAGAGGATGAAGAATTTGATCAGGTGTCAAGAGTGAGGGATGTTCGCTAAACTTACCCTGCAGGATTCTTGCTAAAACTGGACTAAGCAGGCCGAGGGCAGAGCCTAAGATCTAGCCAAGCCAAGAAGACTTGGAGGAACCTGACCGAGTTTGGTTAAGAGGAGGGTCTTTGTGACCTGTTCACAGTTCAATAAGGAGCGAGATGCCAGTCAGCAATTGCAGTGCAGTGGGATATGTTTGTGAATTTCTTACCATGCAAATAACTAGGTTCCCTAGAAGAGATAAGTCTTAGTGCATACACACTTTGGTTTTGGAAGTGGCAGATAAAAGTTGCTATGGGTGCCATTGTGGACTCTGAGCAGAGATGCCATGGTAGGGAAGCGGTGCTTTAGACAGTCCTGGGAGCATTTGTGATTTATCTGACTGTGTGTCAGGCTCTGCTTACATTTGGCACTCAATAACTTCAAAAAAGCAAATACGCCCCAGCCCACCCTACTCCAGTGGGTTATCCCTAGAGGCCTCCTGCACTGTTTCCCTCAAAGCAAATCAAACAGCCATTTCTTCATGAAACAGCCAGTGCTTTCCTTTTCATCTGTTTGCTTGGTGCCACTAACCAAATTCCTGATTGTGCTCAGCCAACCCTAAAGCATAGAATGTGACTGGACCGTCCTTGCCTCTTGCTTCAATTTTTATTTTAAAAGCTGGAATCCTTTGAAGTGCAAAAAAACAATCTACCTCTAAATTGATTGGGAAACTTCAAGAACTTCCGCAGAACTGATGGCCACAGTTTATCCCAGTTCCCCCCGCGGACCTGAAGATTCTGCCGAATGGATTGGAAACAGCCCAGATTGATTCGGAAATTGCTCCCAGAGAATGGAGGCACACGGATGCTTTCTGCCATGATTTGAGCATTGGCCAGTGCTTAAACAGAATTTAAAAGGTTTTAAAACAAAATTTTCTATCCAACAGGAATAAGAGGCAGACCCGTAGCTATGTAATAGAAATACAACACGCACTTGTTGTCAAGAGGAAGCTGCTAACATCCTCTAGGAGGTTTGTTGTCCAGGCCTTACCCTCGCTACTTTCACCCCAGTCAATTCCGTATACTCACAGCTCTCCAATCTCATCCACCCCCAAGTCCTCACTGCCACCTCCAACCTGTCCCCTCTACTGCCAGGCAGTGAGGGCACAGAGACTATTTTATTTTTTTAATGTTTAATATTTGAGACTGCTTTTTGCCCTTTGCTTTCCAAAACACAGCACTGTCAGAAACATTTCAATCTATCGTATAAAAACAAGAAAATTGCAATAATTGGTCAAAGCTTTTCAGACAAGAATGCAAAACGCTGGTATAATTATGAAGTCTTTAGCTCAGGGAGTCATATTTTTATTACATAGTTATGGACATGCCTTTTCTTCTGTTCTTGTTGGATAGAAAAGTATGTTTTAACATCTCTTAAGTTCTGTTTAAACATCACAGGATTTATGTCCTGACAAACTTGTATTTTCAAACTCCAAGCTATTTCCAGAAGACAGTTTACATCCAGAGCAGCCCATTGGTATGTGTCCTGTTTGGTAAAGGATTTAACTGTCTGGGGATGTCAGGCAAAGTTTCAGCAAAGAAAGAACACAAGGTAACTGAACAAAAGAAGAACCAGGATGAAGAGGCAGTCAAGTGGGAGAAAAACCCTCTTTCGTGATTAACAACAACAGTTATTGATAATTGCCATTCTGACTGGATAAAGTTTTTATAGCCATAAAGCAGTTAATTTCCCTCATCTCTTCACCTGTAACTTAGTTTCATGAACTGTGAGGGCTTATTTGGTTCCAGAGAACAACTTTCATCAACTCCCTTAGTGGTAAAGTGACTTATTCCTTTGAAGCATATAGACGTAATTAGATGTCTACATTCTTTTCTAGTTCCAGACCTGTTATTTTCCCCCAGAAGGTAAGGAAAAAAGAGTAGAAAGTTCCACAATATTAAATCAGAATAAAGTATATAAACTTGAAGCGAGAAGATGATCGAAACTGGATTCTCATACATACAGTACATTATTTTATAATCGATTTTTCAAGCTTAAAAATGAATTAGAATTACCTTTGTTAGTAATGAATGAATAATACCAATCCCATTGAATAATGATTACACTAGTAACAACTAATAATAATTATAGTAGATATCAAACCCTTTAAGTAAATGTTGAAATCTGGGAATTATTTATTAGTACACTTAAATGTACTAATTAGAAAAAAATATTTTCTTCAATGAACTCAATGTATAATGTTCTATTGCTTTAAAATGACTGGCTTGAACATTTGGGGAAAATGTGATATTTCCTCACGTTATCAGTTTTAGTACAAATGTCTTTCATTGAGACTGTGGAAATCATTTGATAAGGATATAGATGATTGTATCCTACTCCTTGGCCATGTTTTATCATATTAGTTGGGCAAGTGTTGATAACTAATTGAAAATAAGGAAGTAAATTGAGAAGGAAAAAAGACAGGAGATAGGGATGATAAAGCATAAGTTTATTATTATTTTTTAATTTCAATGTAGTCTTTGGAGAGGTAACATACATTCAAAGCAAAGTATAATTGCCACTCTCTGGAAGACAGAGCTGAGAAAGAATTGGTGGAGACACTAGAAAGTAGGGGTTAGGCTTTATGGTGCTATCATGATGGTGGGCGGTGTTTTAAGTTTATATAATTTTGCCTAGAGGAAAGAGAGGTTGAAGCCCACCTCAGGATGCATGGGTAAATATTTCTCAGTTGATAAAGACCACGGAATAAAATAAGATATTGCTAAGTGTTTCTGTCTCTAGACTTGAAGCTTCTTCCAATAAATATGGAAGCGAACAAAGAAAAGTCATTGTATTTAGCCACGTTTCTTGTCTTCTCTATCAGTCAGAGTTCAGCAGGAAAGCAAAATCCTCTCTAGAATGTTTAAACAGTGAGAGGTATTACACAGGAAATAAGCTGCTTGCAGAACAACTAGAACACAAGACCAAGATATCTCACTCCTAGCTCACTCACTTGGCAATAGAATTAAGAAGTTGTTCCTGCTATAGGCCAGGTAGCTGCCCACCGGTTCACTGCTGAAGTTTAGATTCACAAGGAAGACCCAGAACCTGGTACAAAATCTCACGCCTAATAAAGCCCATAGTTTCCTGCCATTGCTGTAGGAAACAATGCTCTGCTTTCCAAACTTTCTTGTGAGACTGCTTGTTACTGTCACTCTCACTTGAAACTCTGCTGGAAAGAGATTTTAAGAAATGCAGTCCTTAGACTTCCAGACCTGGTAATAAGGGAAGCAAACTAGAGGAGACAGAATTGACTGTGCCTACAAAAAATCTGACCCAGTTTCTTTCCTTTCTTCGCATCAAGGACAAGAATTTCTCATGCACCTTTGCAACAGTTGTCTCTTTAGAATTTCTAAAATGTGAGCAATTGTTGTGTACTTAATACACACAACATACTGTACAATATGTGGCAAAATTAAATATGATTAATTAGCAGCCTTTGCCCTCCTTTGAGTATGCAAATTATTGGCTGTTGTATAAGAAGATTTTAATAGGGCAGAGTTGAATAGCAAGTGATTATTAGTAAAATGATTATGGCCAGGATTGGTGGCTCAGCCTGTAATCCCGCGCTTTGGGAGGCCGAGGTGAGTGGATTGCCTGAGCCTGCGGGTTCGAGACCTGTCTGGGCAACTTGGCAAGACCTCATCTCTACAATAAATCAAAAAAATTATCCGGGCATGGTAGCAGGCGCCTGTAGTTCCAGCTACTTGGAAGGCTGAGGCGGAAGGATCGCCAGAGCCCAGCGGTTCAAAGCTGCGGTGGCCGGGAGCGGCCACTGCAATCCAGTCTGGGTGATAGAGTGAAGTCAACTGAAAAAATAAGCTACTTGGAAGGCTGAGGCAGAAGGATCTCCGGAGCCCAGCAGGTCGAGGCTGAGGTGGCCGGGAGCGGCCACTGCACCCCAGTCTGGGCGACAGAGTGAGACTCCAACTCAAAAAAAAAAAAAAATTGCATTGAATCTGGAGGTTGTCTTGCTTCATGCTATTTTGTGGTATATTGCCTGTACTCCTAGGTGTTCAAGGGTTATTAGCAAGAAGGGATGCTGTATTTTATCTAAAGCGTTTTCAGCATCTAATCATATAATCATGTGATCCTATTTTTATATCTGTTGATGTATTCAACTACATTTATGGCCTTGCAGATGTTGAGGCAGCCCTGCATTCTAGGAATTAAGTCAACTTGGTCACGCTGGATGATTTTTGTGATGTGTGGTTGGATCCAATTTGCTAGAATTTTGTTGAGTATTTTTGCATCTATATTTATCAGGGATTTTGGCCTGTAGTTCTCTCTTTTTTTGTTGAAGCTTTGCCTGGTTTTGGTATCATTGTGATGTTAGCTTCATAAAATGATTTAGGGAGATTTACATCTCTCTAGAGTGTTTGGAATATTTTTAATAGGACTGGTATCAGCTCCTTCTTGTATGTTTTGTATAACACCGCTGGAAAGCCATCTGGTTCAGGAGTTTTTTTGTTGTGAGTAGTTTTCTTATGATGGAGTCATTTCCTGGGTTATTATTGGTCAACTTCATGTGTAAATTTCTTCTCATTTCAACCTTGGGAAGTTGTGTGATTTCAGAAAGACCTCCATTTCATTTAGGTTTTCATGTTTGTTTCTATATAAGTGTGTATAGTAACCTCTGATCATTTTTTGTATTTCTTCATGGTCAGTTGTGATTTGATCTTTTGCATTTCTGATTGTGCTTAACCGGGCTTTTTCTCTCTTTTTCTTGGTCAATCTGGCTAGAGGTCCTTCAATCTTGTTTATCCTTTCAAAGAACCAGTTCTTTGTTTCACTGATTGTTTATATGATGTTTTTGTCTTGTATGTCCAGTATTTAGCATTTGAGCTTTTTCTTTGGTCATCTGGATTCTTCTGCTGAAGTTAGGGTTTTGGTGATCTTGTCTTTCCAGCTCTCTTAGGTGATTTGTTAGGCTGTATCTTGTGATATTTCCATTTTCTTAATGTGTGCTGAAGACAAAGGAAAGTATTATAAATCAACTATATAACTATTAAAAGAATGATATAAGTCATAGCTACTGTTTGTTTCTTGTGCACTATTATTCAAGCATTCCAGTGTATTAGTTCAAACTGAAATCACTTTTAATATTATTTTTTAAACATATAACCTTGGCAACCCTGTATGCAAGCCCATTGCTTTCCTGAATTTCTAAAATATTGTTTTCATTATAAATAATATAATATATCTCAATAAAAGCTCTTGGACAATTTTAGCATAATTTATTTATTTGCAGAGTCTTCTTTCTTACTAGACTGCTGACCAGTACAAAATCCTCATAATATCCTCTAAACATGTTTGCTCTTTGTGATTCTCTTCACTTCTCCCACCTTAACCAGTACACCGTGTTTTGCATGTATTTTATCCACCCATAACAATGAGACTTTATTCATGACATTTGGTGAGTGGCTAACTGGGACATGAAAGTGTAAGTTACCTTCGTGATTTAAAAAACCTGGCAATTTCAAATCTATTTTCCAAGGCTTTGTCCTAGCTATTGTAGATGATAGGAAAATCACCGAAACCAAACACTACCCACACACATTCTACATTTCACAATACATAAATAACGTATATGCTAGGTAATTATTTACGTTAATATTATAAATCTCTTTCCAAGAGTCAGGGCAAAGTTATTTCCTTATTTGATAGTTACTGCAGTCATTTGAACTTGGCACCATTTTACCAAGAGGAGCCTGAGACTAAAAGTCCAAGTTCTCACAAGTATTACTCAATTGAGTGTTTGATTCTAGACTCTCATTCGTGCATCCTACACTACGTGATGTTTCCCTGATAATAAAAGAGCTTAGTCGACATAACTGCCAAGGTGCACTTTGGTGTTATTATGTAGAACAGAAATAGTAGACAAACAGAAGAAAAATATTCTGTATTATTAATAATAAAATGCAAATTAAAATACAAGCAACTATAGCATCTTCACTTCTTGAGGTAAAAATCTGTATTATCTATCCCACCTACTTATAGAACCCTATCTATATTTACATACGTATGCCTACTGGTTAACAACGTAGTATAATAGTTAGGTTTCTGATTTATTAAATAAATCTGATGAAATCTAGGTTCCTCTTTGTAATAACTGCATGACTGTGGACAAGTTCACAAACAAGTCAGGGAGTAATTATAGATCCCAGTTTCTAAAACTGCCATGATAATTGTATAAGATATTACATATAAAGGGCTTGGAATAGTGCCTTATGAATATTAAGAACTCAATAAATAATTGAGAAAGAGATTAATGAATGAATGAATGATTTCTAGATGATCTATTTTTGGGTTGTCCTAAAAAAAATGCTCTTTTTTTTTTTTTATGAATGATGTTGCAAATGTAGGGACAAAATATACATTTACATATCTTTCCTTTTCTATTTCTATAAAGGTTTATATTTTGCAATGAGAAAAAAGGGACAGAAGTCTGCTTCTTTAACTTGTACTAAAGGAACACTTCGAAGTAAAAATTAATGTTAACTCTTGGAATCAGAGTATTTTTTGTAACAAGTAGTATTTGAAGTCTTTGAATTGACATATATCAGAGTAGGAAAATTATGCCAGGAAGGGAGACAATCATCATTCTTTGGATGATAAAACAACAGTACAGATTTTAAGAACTACAAGAAATAATAATATAGATAAAGGGAACCTAGAGTGTTTGGGTGATTACACCTGGATTCTGGCTAGAAGGATAAATAGGAGATAGGATATAAGGAGTCTCGAAAACTAGTATTGAATAAAATATTCTACAAATCACAAGAAACTGGTGTATTGTGTCTATATATCTTGTCTTATGTGTTTACACATCTTGACTAACCTCAATAGTGGAGAAAATTTAATAAGATAATTTAAACTTACATCCTTGAATATTTTAGTCAATTATATTACTCTATATATCAGTGATATGAACAATCTGAAGGCTGTAGACATATGAAATAAAAGAAACAATTTTAAAAACACATTTTTAAGAATATCCACATTTTACTGGGATATTATTTGAATTGCATCTGTATTAGTTTCAAAATATTAGATGTAGGAAGCTGTTATATTTTTTCAGATGTATTTACTCAGAAAACAAAAATAAGTATTGCACAAGCCCTGTTCCTTAATGTGTTATTTTTAAAGGTAAATATTGTTCTTGTAAACTTTAATTTTGAATTTTGTATTATTTACATTATCTTCCAATGCTCTGGTTTTATAGAAGTATTTAATGCAAACCTTGTTTATTTAATTTTGGTTAGAAAACTAGTCAGATCTGATGTGCCTGAGCTAAAAATTATCAGGGGGAATGAAATTCCTATAATGGCTGTTGCATTTCTCACTTCATCTGACAAATCTCTGACTCCGTATCTTAATGTTGTATACTTTGAAAAAAATTATAAAGCACTTAAGTGATGCAAACAAAAGTCAATAAAAGCTTTTCTCGGTATCACTAAAGCACTGTAGCATTATCAGTCACTCTATTCAAATGTATAAACATTATATATTTAACATAATCCTCACATATATCTCAAGAGGTAAATCTTATTTTTACTTTGTAGATAAGAAAGACACGGTTAAAAATGGTGAAAGAACATTTTCAATGTCACACAGTCAATGAATTACAGGACTCTGCCTTAGTTCTTGCTGGCTCTAACTCTTGTTCTTTTTTACATTCAGACTTGGCCTAAAATATTCAAGATATATTGAAAGCACTGAAAGAGATATAAGAAAGACTTATAGTGAACATGCTACTTGGAGAGGCTCAAATGAGGTCACTTACTTTATATCAGTAATACCAAAACAGACATCTGAAAAGGAAAATAAAATAATTGAAATAGTGTAAAATAAATTGGCTTCTTACTTCCTTGTAGTCAAATTTTTTGTGTGTGTTATTAGGGACTAAGGAATTTATGGGTATATTTGCAAAGAGCTAAAGAGATTCAGTAAGTACCAAGTCAATTGTATATCCCAGAAGAATGGAATGTAGAACATTTGGTTGTGGTCTTCAGAATAGTTGGGTCATTCCTAATAAGAATGGCCTATTGCAAGAATAATAAGATAAATATGGAAAGATTCTTCTCATCCTAAAATTATATAAGGGAGATAGCTACTGTGAAACATTTGTTTATTAAAAAAATTGTTTACAAAAGGAAATGATTTGTCAGCTTTATCTAGTAGCAACTATATTAATGTAACCAAATATGATTTTATATCAAATAAAACATTTAATTTAACTCTTTGCAAAGGGCAACTTGATGTTATAAATGGATGGAGAATACTACATGGATCATTGTTATAGATATTTATTAATGGACAGGTAAATTTAAATTATCCAAAAATAATCTCCTGAAGAATGGTTTCTCAGAAAAGAAAATGCCTTCTTAAAAAGGTTTATAAAAACAGGATTAATGTCTAAGGCAATCAATTTTGGTCAAATAAATTGATTGGTTCTCTGTCTCATGATTATTCCAGAGATCTCACTCTATTTTCAAGTGAAAATGCCAAAGCTACAGGATGAGGCTGGAGTCAATATTCTGCATTGTTACATGGCTGTTTTATCTTTCCTGTTATTACATTATGTCAGGGGCTCATGCTATCATGATCATGCTTCTTTAAAAAAGGGTCAGTGTTCCTCTCTGAATTCTGTCCCTACCAATCACTGATCACTGCCCTCCAGTGATGGGTTAATGTCAGAAACTCACATGAACTTTCCTTAACAAAAGGAGCTGCAATGGGACTAATGTATATGCCCTCTGGTAATTTGACATTTTCTGTGTAACAATTTAATATCAACACTCAGTGGCAGGCATTAGTCAAAATCATGATAATATTTGTTACAGAATAATAAAAAGAAATTTAGAATTCCAAACTTCAGATAGTATACAAAGATTCTAAAAGAAAAAAGTCATTACCAATTTTTCTCTAAAGTTTTCAATCAGGTATATTGCTTTACAAACTCAATTGGGTTTATTATAATTTTGAACTCATAATGCAAACTAAACAGTTATTTATTACATTTATTTTAGATGATAGCATAACTATGTTTATTTTAGTTTTAGATAATATATAAACCAATAATTAGAAAATAGTTCAAAGCAGATTAAAAGATGACTATTTATTAATAATGTATATCGTGGATAGATCTATTATATGGTATGCATATTTGCATTACAAGATAAGCTACCTGCATAATTGAAAAACTGGAGAGTTATATTAAGAATAAAAACCAATTAATGGAGAAAAATTAAAAATTAATAGGTTTCTTGATGGGAATTTTAATTAGAGAAGTTTGATAAAGTTGTATTATAAAAAAACTTTGTTGTTAATAAGTTTGGTGCTCTCACAATTCATTCTGATATGTTACTGAATAAAATAAATTTGAAAGGCAATATGAAAAAAGTATAGGTTAAATATTTCCATATTTAGCTTAATTAGTGAATCTTACACATTAGCTTCTTACAGTTTTGGTTTATTTTCCTTCAAAACTACTAAAAGTCCAAATTTTATATGCTTATAATTTATATAATATATATCATTTTATTTATATAAAATTATTATATGTACATAATATATCTCATTGGCAATGTTTTGTTACTTATCTGCTAATTGAAGAAAACTTCAGTACTCTTTGCATAATTCACATTATTTGACACAATTTAAAACCATGGTCTCCTTAGCTCTACAAATCCCTCTCACAAGCAACCAACACAAGATACATTTTAAAGATTTTCTCCTGCTATTAATCTAAAATCCCATTTCTCCTTTCTCACTTTGTATCTCTCTCTCTTTCTCTGGGTGTGGGTGTGGATGTGGGCGTGGGTGTGTATAGTGTGTAGGTTCTGGAGAGAAAGAACTTTGGTGTTTAGCTGCATTTAATAATTATTAGTGTTACATTATTAGAAAATACTTCTGTTTATATATTGCATTCCTCAGGTTGAAATGTTTTCACATATTTTAAAAAAATTCCATTTCTAGTCATAGTGTTCATAGTGTTTTGGCAAGCACAAATTTTCTAGCAAATGAAAAACTCATGTAATTTCTCAGAACCTCAGTCCTTTCCATGTTGACTGGATAAGAGTACATGTCTTCCTTTCATGTGTGTTTTCTTTTTTGTTTAATAAATTTTTAGGCACTATGCACACAGTAGGGTCTCTTTTTGGGAGTGCACTTGGGGAGGAACTCTGAGTGAAAGGTGGTACCTATAGAAACCTAAAAGAAACTTAGCTTATTCTTAGTTTAGTCTTTTTTGCATCAGTATAACCATTAGAAAGTGTTCATTCTACTGCAGGGCAAGCAACAGCCTATCCCACCCCCTCCCACTCCTCCCACCCCCCTCCCTCCACCTCCTGGGCAAATCTCCCTCAGATGCAAGACCAGGACAGTCCAACCTTTCAATTCATGGTTTAGCATAATAATCTCTAGTAAACTTTTAGGTTCCTTGTCAAGGCAGATGGTCAAAGATGACCTTTTGGCTGGCCAAAGCCATAAAAAGTGATAATATGGACCACTACCTTCAGTCAAGGAGTTTGTAGATTGCAAATGTCTAATAAGTCTCTTGCAGGAAAAACCCCTCCAGGTCCAAACCCCCTTCCCCAAGTTAACCTAATCAGCCCTTTGTGACTTACATGTCTCAAACAGATCTCACCATGGCAGCAATTATGTGGCTAATTCACCCATCTGCATGCTGCCCGTCACCTGATGTCAGTACCTGCACTTGCCTGCCGCTTTGTGATGACATGGAGCAGACCACTACCCAATCACCTTAATGATCTTCCTTCATCAAAGGGAATGTTTAAAAGGGCTCAACCACAAACAGTCATTGGTCATTCATTGCCTTGCTAGACTCTGGTGTGGCCATGTGCTCTTTGAGCTATGGCTGTCGCCATGCTTCCTGGCTTTGGCCCCCTCTCCCACCTTGGGGAGGGGGATCTTCTCTCTCCTTTCTCTTTCTCTCTCTAATTTACTTTTAAATAAACTATATTTTTAAAATCTAACTTCTGTGCAATTCTTTCCATCTTCCATGTGGCATCAGATTGCACCCCAGAAGGCCACATGTGGGAAGTGATCTTTTAAATAAATCTTTTTTTCTTCACCTCTTTGTGCTGCAAATCTTTGTGTTATTTGGATCTCTGGTTACGGGAGCTGTGCCCCCTTTGGACCTCCTTACCTAAAACTGAGTATATCTTTTTGTATTGATAATCTACAGATACTATGGTCTCTGAGGCAAATGTTAATGCAAATACTTATATTTCCAGTAGGACACATTTATATGTATCACTACCTGCTTGTCTCAATCAATCATGGCAAGCCCACAGGCATATTGTTTAATAATGAGTATGCATTATATGGATATTTACAGTCCACTGTTATTTCCAGATCAGCCCTTGCAACTTGCAGGCCACACTTCTCTGGATCATTTCCTCTTGCTGATGTTTGTGAGTTTTCTGAGCTATGTGGTAATTGGGCACACAATTCCTGGTGAAAAACTATAATAGGTGTTGATGCAGAGGCAATCAGCATTTGGGTCTTGCAACCTCTCTTGTCAACACTTTTGTACATTTTGTGGCACAGAGAAGGGGATACACCATCTACCAGGCCTTAGCTGCACTCATTTAACTCCATTTCCTTTTTCCCCTTAAATGTGTGGATTTTAAATTTGTATATTAAACTTGCATGATTATGTGTGCTATGATTATTGCATGTAGATATTTGTTTCAAGTATTACTTCTTGCAGGTTTGTTTTCAACTTTATGGGTACAGAATTCTTCAAAAATTGTAGTCATTGTTTATTTATTAAGTCATTTCTCTGTATTATTTTATCCAATGATAAAATGAAAAGAAACAAAAATATAAGGCATACTATAAATGAAGGCATTTAATTACCACAGTCTTCTCATTTAACTTGTTATCAAAATTACAAGATGTTTTGAAGATTTTGTTGTAGAATTAAGGCCTTTGTGCAGAGAAACCCAGGCATTTTTGGAAGAATCAGTTCTAGGGATTAATTTAAAATATTTCTTTGTAAATAAAACTCTACTTACAACCAAACAAATGCAATTGTTTGCTTTAAATAGAAGCATGACTTTGGGTGACTGAGGTGTGAGGATTGCTTGAGGAGTTTGAAATCTACCTGGACAACAGAAACCTTTTCTCTGCCACGTAAATAACAACAACAACAAAAAAATTAGCAAGGCATGGTGGTGCACACCTGTAGTCCCAGATACTCAGGAGGTTGAGGCAAAAGGATCACCTGAGTCCAAGAGTTTGAGACTGCAGTGAGCTGTGATTATGCCACAACACTTTAGCCTTGACTCAATAAATATAATAATAATATAATAACACAATACAAAACAAAGAAAGATTTCAATGGTGTTAAAATAACATATCTGGTTGGGAAAATGCAGGATATCAATTTATCAAAATTTAAATAGTAAAATACAAAGCAAAGAAACAACCCAGAAAATACCATAATTTACAGTTACCTGAATTGCGTAAGCAATTCATGATTTTAGTGAAAACAAAAATCCTATGGAGACCAAGTACCTGCTTAACACCCACAGGACAATTATGACAGGTTGACTACCAAAAGGCTTCCCGTAAACCCTACTTGTTTCAGGATATGGAAGCCAGAGAAAATTTCTCCCTTCAATAACAAAAATGCTTTCCTCTTTGGAAATGTTCCCCTGGAGTCACTTGCTCCCTTGCAGACAACCAAGCACTTCCAGTGCACCTGAAGATCAAGTAGAAAGTTTCCCTCTTCCAAAACTCCTAACTTACTATAACTGCTTATTAATCACCAGTTTTCTCTTATAAAACTCACTCTTCTCCATAACACTTTTGAAACCCTACTGAAATCGAAATGATGGAAGATTGAGTCTAGCCTCCTGCCGTAGTTTTTGAATAAATAGTCTTTGTTAATTCTGTCTTGGACATTTTTCTTCAACAGGAATATTGGGCAACTTGATCATTTATGCTGATTGCTTAATGTTACCTATGACAAACAATATTGAATTATATAAAATCAAGAGTAAAATTTATTTAAACAGTTATCTGCCCTGGGAGTAGGGCTTGTCATTTTGAAAAATATTATGCAAAAATATAATTTTTAAAATATTATGTCTTATTTAATGATGTCTTCTTAAAATTATCAGACAAAAATTTTTTTAAAAAATGAAAGGATTCCTTAAATCAAACATGTTAACTTAAGATATTATATTGCTAAAGGATAATTTGCATACAAACTAATGATTCATATGGCTATAATATAAATTCATATTAAATAATTTATTTAACTCATTAATTAAATAAGACAACTTGTAAAATGTTAGAAATGCTTCAGAGTAGAATTTAAACAAAAGACACAGATTACAAATATTAGGATGTATTTGCAAATGAACACATAAGTGACTTTAGCTTGGGTTAGGGATATCAAACTTCTAACAGAATTTAAATGTCTATTTGTAGACAATAAGTAGCTTGCATTATGTTCAGTTGCATATATTATACTTTTTATAAAGTGGTAAAGTAACATGATTGAAGATAACAAGGCATTGCATATTCTTATACCTTCAGATGATCCCTAACAGTTCCAACATGCCAATGAAAAGATATTTAGCAATGTATTTTCCCTATTTCAAAGTCTTAAGTTTTTTGGCCTTCAAAAACAGTGAAAATAACCAAGAAAAATAAAATACTTAAAAATGCCAATAATCAGGTCTTGCCTAACCAGTTTACGTATATTACACAAATTGTGTTCATTTGTTAATGATAATGAAATAAAAAATGATAAAGTTGGCAAGATTTCACAAGATGAGAAAACATTTGGGTGAGAAAACTATCAACTTAGAATTTAGTAAAAGAAAAAAAAAAGTCCTCTTAGATATATCTTAGTGTTAACACACTTTGACAGCTCTTTCTTGATCTTGCAAACATCTTAATGGAGACAGAGGAAAACACCTATTAAATATCAAAAGTTAAACAGATGAAATCACAAAAAACGTATAACAGTCAATAACACTAAACATTTAGATTATATTTATGAGGCTGTCTTCTAAGTGACTCACATAAATCCTCTCATATAATCTTCTCAATAGTCCTGTAAGATTCCCCCATTATGCAAATGAGAAATGTGTGAAGTAAAATTGCTAAAGTCTATATTGCATAAGTATTTGCTGTTTGGAGTTCTGAATTGGTCAGAATCAGACCTGTCCCTCTTCCTCTGCATTGTAGAGAATCTGTAATTCATGTATATATGACTGAAAGGAATATTCTTTTGAGAGGCCTTTGGCAATCACATTGCTCTCCCTTGAGAAACTTTTAGTTTTCCATGATAGTCAATTTTCCCATATTATTACAAAGCTCCCAAATAACTTTCTTTTTCTGGTTCTTGTCTACCCAGTGATACTTACTAGAAGTATCTCAGTTTAAAAGCAATAATTATCAACATTATATATATCTATGTAGCATAAAATTTATTTAATGCACTTTTTGATAACATAATACGTGAGGCATTGTGATATGGAATCAATGGAAAGTTGGAGAGTATCTCTAAATATAGATACAGATATGTAAATTGAGAATACTACCTCTCAAAGCTTTGGCAATACTTACCCTGGGGAGAAGAAAGAAAACTGTAAGATCGGAAGTTAACTGAAAATTGTATGTGTGAAGTTTGATTTCATGTGGGTATTTTAAAGTTAAGGCTTGATTGGGATTGAGTCAGAATCATGACACAACAGTCCAGGATTGATGGAAACCATAAGGTGAGGATTTTGAGACATTTCAAATAAATGTGGGGTAAAAACGGTCTGTTGATACTTTCCCATAATGAACAATAAAACTATCTTCTTTAACAGGACAACCCAGGAAGAGTAAAAAAATGTCAGAGAAGATGGTGAAATGGCAGTATCATTTTAATGTAGACATTTGATGTGCTTTTGTTTCTCAGTATCCAGGCAGAGAGTAGGTGCAGACAAGTGCTGGTTTTCACAACTTAAGAATTATGTAGAAGAGACCAATACAGATTAAATAATTTCAATAAATCACTGTGTACAGGTTGTGTGGATGAAAAGCAATCATTCTAGAACAGCTGTCCCCTCAACATTTTTGGCATAAGGAATAGGTTTTGTGGAAGATAATTTTTGCATGGACCGGGGAAAGAGGAGGGATGTTTTGTCAAACCTTACTGCTCATGTTAATCTGTATTTGCAGCCACTTCCCAGCATTAGCATAACTGCCTCAGCTCCACTTCAGATAATCAGGCATTAGATTATCATACGAAGCACACAACCTAGATCCCTGGCATGCACAGTTCACAATTGGGTTTACACTCCGATGAGAATTTAACGCCACCACTGGCAGAGGCAGAGCTCAGGCAGTAATCCAAACAATGGGAGAGGCCTTAAATACAGACGAAGTGTTGCTCACTTGCCCACCATTCACCTACTGCCATGTGGCTTGATTCCTAACAGGTAGCGAGTTAGAGATCCCTGTTCTAGAAAGTAGATTGTGGAAGGCAGAAAGGTAGAAACGTAGATTATGGATCAGGCTGGAAAAATACTCAAATGATGTAATTTTTTATCTTCAGTTGAAGATCTCATCAATTGTAGTCTTCTCATTTATTTCAGAATGCTTTTATAGCTGAGAGTCTTATAGGCATATCCAATTTTCAGAGTTGTTTACTTCCTAAGCATTTCTGAGCATTTACTCTGCTGCCCTGGTTTTAAGCCAACTTCTGAAATTTACAAATGTGAAAATCTGTGAGTCATGTCACCTTTACCTATGAGGAAATAAAACTATCTTGTCAACAACAACAACATAAATTATTATTAAGCAAGCATTAACATATTTATAAGTTAGCATGAGAGGAATTATGAATTTAGAACAAAATTGACTGTATTTTATACAGCAAAACACAAGAAACAACTCCTCTTATCTTCTTGGGACAAAGAACTGCACCTTTGACAGTCTCCTGTATATCTTATAAAAGACTCACGAACTAGTTCCAGGGATGTGCTTTAACGTAGTTAGAGATTATTTGGCCTGCACCTTGGAGATATTTTTACATTGTACAAACTGATGATGGGCCTAATATCAAGAGAGATTTATCTCTATTCCAAATGTTAAAATATGAGCTCACGTTCACTATGCCTACAGGAAAACCCTTATGAATGGGGAGAAGAGGAAATGGTCTCCCTGTCTTCTATAAACAGAGAATATAATTATAACTTATCCTTATACATATGATTTATTTATAAGTAACTCTCAGATATCTACACAAGTTTTTAAAAACTTTTAAATAAAATTTAGTTTTGAAAGTTTGACTAGAAACAAGGGCTTTGTACCCAGAAGGAAATGCACAGGAGAGAAATCAAATATATTTAACTTGCTTTGTGTCTCTTCCCTGGGTTTTTGCTTGCTTTGATGTAGATTTCCCATATATCTGTTCTAATAAGATATTATTTTTGATAGGGAAGCAGAATAAATAGTCAATAATAGAATTATAAATAGCAAGCATGAATAGCAACCATGGCCTGTTCAGAGCAAATCCCTGCTAGGAAGAGATTGGTGATTTAATGACTTAACAATTTCGAGCAATTCTTTGCAAGGGTAATTTAATTTTCCGTTTGTCACCAAGGTATGGTTGTACAGTGTTTTGATTATGCTGTGCTCCTTTACATTCTAGCTGCAATTTCTCAGCATTTGACAAATAATTTCAATGATTCAGAAATGCTTATGTTACT
This sequence comes from Tarsius wallacei, assembly GCA_963574415.1. Lineage (NCBI taxonomy): Eukaryota > Metazoa > Chordata > Mammalia > Primates > Tarsiidae > Tarsius > Tarsius wallacei. The sequence continues at coordinate 30,472 of CAUYQG010010174.1, forward strand.
CTTGATGCTTAGATGAAGCCATGAATCACAGAAATAATCAATTGATGCTATTGTGCTAGCCAATGGCCAATAGGATTTATTTGCCTTTTGCTTAATTTTAGCTCAGCAGAGTGGGTGGCAATTGCTGGACTTTCCAGAATTGCACCTATTTATCAACATCTGCACTGAACACCTGTGAAATCTAAAGATGCTGTTTGTTAAGTGTTTCAATTGTGAATCCCACAATAACACTAAAACTTTAGTATAGTGTCTGAAGTGATGCTTGAAATTCAAGGTCTGTTCTGCATTAATAGCAATGCTTTAATAGTCTGTACATACATTTTGAGAAATGATGAAAAGTAGAAATTCAAGTTGTATATTTCAAATAACTCAAAATTTAATACATTTTCTTTTCTGTAGTAAAGGCAAAGGTAAGTGGGTTACATACAAGTTGTAATTTTTTTTTTCAAAATCAAATAGGGCCACATATAATCAGTTATTCTACTTGGGAATCTGGAATGTAATGGATGCTAGTTATGGGCTTTGGAGACACAAGAAAACCTATGCTACCATTTCAATTATTAATTAAACAAAAGTAATATTAGCAAGAAAAGAATCATTTGAAGGTAGAAAAGGTAAAGATATATTTGGTCAAAATAATTTGTATTAAATATGTAGGACTTAAGAAATGAGAGTAGCTTAAGCAGCAAACATTTCTTTAAAAATACTTTCTGGTTCTGAAAAAAATATTCCGTATTTTAAAATTTCAGCTGATTATGAAACATCTAGAAATTTACAGAAGGAACTATAGTATTATATTACTTAATTTTATAAATTGGGTAATGGGAAGTTATGCATTGTTCATAAAATTATTATTTTCTTCTCCCCTATTTTTTTCTCCCTTTCTCTTTGTGTCCCTCCCTATACTCTGTTCTTTCTCTCTTTCATTTTTTTCTTTATTTCTTTCAAATAAAGATAAGCATTGGTAGATTTAAAAGATACTATGTACTACTTTCCAAAGTAATTGAGCATGGTGGAATAAAAAACACAGATTTTATAATAAAAAAGAGGAAAGTATACATCATATCATTAAATATATAAAATATAAAAGATATTTATTACAGTATGTATATAAATGTGGAAAGTAATATATTTTTCAAAGTCATAACACACATTAAACAGTTAATTTCAATATAATATTTACATATTTGAATATACAAGAAATTTGATAAACAAGGTTTCATAAAAAAGACATAGTAATAACTATATATTCAGACTAAAAGGACATAAGCAACCAAAGAAGAATATATTTTTTAAAGATTAAAAAGAAACTTAAAACATAAGAATTTTGGTTAATGGCTTTCCCAAGTATATTAAAGGTCAAATTGAAATTTAGACCCACAGATGCTAAATATTTAGAATTTTATTTTAAAGCCATAAATAATATTAATAACTGAGTTAATATTCAACTTAGGAAAGTGAAATAAAACAAAAAAAATCACCACTAAAATAAGCCAAAGGACAAGAAATAATAAACTAACACATTTATGGAAAAAAACACAAAAGATATTTGAAAAAGCAAAGAATAATCCATGTAAGTGTAGGTTAATTTTTGTGGACACATATAAACTCTGTAACTTTCTATGAAAATGTAAATATAATGAAGACAATTTAGAAAATGAAGGATCATTATTCATGAAAGAAAATGTAAAAATTATCAAAAACTGCTTCATCAAGCAAACACCCAACTCATTCAGTTTCTCAGTTAAATCTTTTTGAAATTATTTAAGAAATAGATGTTTTTCAAGTTAATTAAGCTCAGTGCATTCAGAAGAAATCTTAGGATAACATCGAACAAGGAAAATTTTGGAACACAAAATTCAGTCATCTGAAAAAGCATTAAACAAATTTAAAATAAAACTATAAAATTCTAAACCCCAAATACTGGCATATCTTGCTTTATTGTATTTTACAGATAATGTGTTTTTTTGTTTGTTTGTTTGTTTGTTTGTTTTTACAAATTGAAGTCTGGTGGCAACCATTGAATAATTCCCTCGGTGTCGTTTTTCCAACATAATGTGCTCACTTCTTTTCCCTCTGTCACATTTTGGTAATTCTCACATTATTTTAAATCACTGTTATATTTGTTATGGTGATCTGTGTTCAAGGACCTTTAATCTTCTATCGTAATTGTTTTGATATGTCACCAACCTCATTCACATAAGACTTCAAACTTAATTGGCAAACATTGTGTATATTCTCACTGCTCCAGTGACTTCACTCTCACCTCTCTCTCTCCTAAGGCCTTTACATTTCCTGAGACACAGCAGCATTTAAATGAGGTCAACAAATAACCTACAGTGACCTCTAAATGCTCACATAAAAGGAAGAGTTACAGATCTCCCACTTTAAATCAAAAGCTAGAAGTGATTAAGTTTAGTGAGAGAGCCAAGGTAAGCCAAAAGCTCTCTTGTGTCACACAGTAAGCCAAGTTGTGAATGCAAAGGAAATGTTCATGAAGAAAATTGAAAGTGCTACTCTAGTGATTACATAAATCATAAGATAGCCTTATTGCTGACGTGGAGAAATTTTAGCAGTCTGCATAGAAGATCAATCTGGCCACAGCATATTCTTAGGTCAAAGCCTAATTCAGAGCAAGGTTCTAACTCTCCTCAATGCTATTAAGACTGAGAGAGTCAAGAAAGTTGCAGAAGAAAAGTTGCCAAAATTGGCTCATGAGGTTTTAGGAAAGAAGCCATCTACACAGTATACAAGTGCAAGATGAGGCATTGCATGGTGGCATAGAAGCTACAGCAAGTTACCCAGGTCTTGGCAAAATAATTTATGAAGGTGGATATAATGAACAACAGTTTTTCGGTCTACAGGAAATAGCCTTCTATCTTTAAATGATACCACATAAAATTTTCAAAGTCAATGAGAAGTTTATGTCTGACTTCAAAGTTTCAAAGGACAGGCTGACTCTCTTGTCAGGGGATAATGTAGTTGGTGACTTTAAGTTGAAGGCATTGCTCATTTACCATTCCTAAAACCATAAGGCCCTTAAGAAACATTTGCTAAATCTATTCTGCCCCTACTCTAGAAATGGAATAGCAAAGCCTGGATGACAGCACATTTGTTAACAGCATGGTTTACTAGATATAATAAGCCCATTCTTGAGACCTATTGCTAAAAGAAAGTTATTTTCTAAATATTACTGCGCATTGACAATGTACCTGCCACTCAAAAGCTCTGATGGAGATATACAAAGACAGTAAGATTATTTTCACGCCTGCTAACCCAACATCCATTCTCCATGAGTCAAGAAGTAAGTTCAACTTTCAAGTCTTATCATTAAAAAAATAAATATCGTAAGGCCATTGCTGTCATAAACAGTGCTTCCTCTGTTAGATCTAGGCATAGTAAATTGAAGACCTTCTGGAAAGGAGTCATCATTCTAGATTCTATTGAGAACATTTGTGATTCATAAGAGGAAGTCTAAGTGTCATTATTAACAAGAGTTTGGAGGAAGTTAATTCAAACCCTTATGCTAACTTTGAGGGATTCAAGGCTCCAGTGCAGGAAGTAACAGCAGATGTGGTAGAAATAGCAACAGAACTAGGATTAGAAATGGAGCCTGAAAATACATCTGAATTGCTGCAATATCATGATAAACTTGAACAGAAAAGTTGCCCCTCGTGTATAAGCAAATGAAATCATTTCTTGAGATGGAATGTACTCCTTGTGATGATGTTGGAAATGTTATTAAAATGACAGCAAAGGATTTAGAATATTATACCAATATAGTTGACCAGGCTCATTCTCACCTTAGATTTTTTGTACCTGTTGTCTTCTCTTCTTTCAGACCCCTTACCAAAGACTGACTCCTCAATTTTGTGGCATAATTTTTTTTTTTTTTTGAGTTGGAGTCTCACTCAGTCGCCTAGACTGGAATGCAGTGGCACGCTCCCAGTCACCGCAGTCTCAACCTGCTGAGCTCTGGTAATCCTTCTACCTCAGCCTTCCAAGTAGTTGGAACTACAGGCACTTGCTGCCACGCTCGGCTAATTTTTTTTTAAAATTTATTGTGGAGATGAGGGCTCGCCAAGTTGCCCAGGTGGATCTTGAACCTGGGGGCTCAGGCAATCCACTCATCTCGGCCTCCCAAAGCACGGGATTACAGGCTGAGCCATCGAGCCCGGCTGTGGCATAAATTTTAATGTTTTCTTTCCACATGGTTTTTCTTGCCAACTGAAAAAAAAAGCACTCTTATCTCCATCAAATAACTGTATTTTATTTCCTTCATGATGCTAATTCTGACCCTGTTATGAAACGCTGTTATCCATGTATGTCATACTTATTTACTTTTTGTCTACTTCAGAAAAAAATATTAGTTCAAAGGTAGTAGGGACTTAATTTTTCTTTCGAATTTGTATACCTACCATTAAGAACCTTTATGAAGCCGGGCTCGGTGGCTCAGCCTGTAATCCCGTGCCTTGGGAGGCTGAGGTGAGTGGATTGCCTGAGTCCACGGGTTCGAGACCCGCCTGGGCAACTTGGCGAGACCTCATCTCTACAACAAATCAAAAAATCAGCCAGACGTGGTAGCGCGCGCCTGTAGTTCCAACTACTTGGAAGGTTGAGGTGGAAGGATCGCCGGAGCCCAGCAGGTCGAGGCTGCGGTGGCCGGGAGCGGCCACTGCACTCCAGTCTGGGTGACAGAGGAGACTTCAACTCAAAAAAAAAAAAAAAGAACCTTTATGAATATGTGAATGATGACATATTTGATGCCTTCTGCAAAAAAAAATCTGAGAAGTAATTGCAAAGGGTACATATAGCAATGGGGGAAAAAAAAGAACTTGTCGGACTGACTCTGCCATCAACTACACTTATTACTTTCACAAGATTATGAAGCTCTTATGTCTCATTTGCAAAATGAGACTAAAAATGGCACCCCTGTGGCAAACGGTTTTTATGATGAATATATACAATATTTACAAAATATTTAGAAGAATGCCTGGGACATAGTATGTGCTAAATAAGTATTTGTTAAAGAATAGACAATTCAATTATATTACAAAAGCTTCAAGTTACTTCTTTCCTTTTCTTTACTTCCATATTCACTGCCCAGATTCTGCAAGTTTATAATTGGGTCAAATAATTTAATCAATTTCTCACCTTTTAAAATTATCTGGTTTTGGTTAGAGATAGATCTATAGACAGATAGATAGATAGATGATCGATAGATATTGCTGCCATTATTCAGGTAAGGGTTGACTGGGTGTGTTATAGGGTATGGAAACATATTGATACATCCTGAGTTCATGCAGTAGAAATTAGGCTCTACATTATTTACATTAATCAGTGGTACTAGCAATATTTATTTAGCAGCATTTTTAAAATAAATAAATATGTTTTAATTGGAAGATATACATGCTTTTACATTTCCATTTCTCCCTTAATTTTTAGAAAAATCATTTAATGCCTTTCTCTGAGCATGACACATTTCTAAAACATTTTATACGGAAGCAATTTGTTTGGCACTATCAAGACTATACTTGTCCAAAACATTTGTCATCATACTTCAAGACCATGAAAATATGTGTTCAAAAACCAGCCAAACGTTTGACAAGATTTGGGCATCTCTGGGTGACTCGAAATAACTTCTTGATTCCTCCTTGGTTATATTGTCTCTACTGAGCTTAAACGAGTAAGCCCAGGGCTTGCTCTGGGCAAAAATGTCAAGTTTAGATCCTCGGCCTGTCATTCAAAGATCTCTACATTTTGCCCCTTCCTTTTCCTTTTATTCTTATCCTGATTATATTCACCAAGTACCTTACTTTTTGTTTTGTTTTTTATTTGTTTTGTCTTCAGCTTTATTGACATCCAAGCAGTCCTCCAAAATTACAAATTCCCCTTTCTTGTCCCTAGTCCTTTGCTCAAGTTGTTCCCTCTCCCTTGCCCTTAAAGCCTAAAGAACATCAGGGTTCTTCAAGTCAGTTCAAATTCTACACTAAAATACTAATGTTTGGGTTATACCACCTCCCTTGTTATTTCTATTCTTTAATGTGATTTTCTTTTTCACATTCTGCTCTTTCCAATACCACCCCAAAGTAGTAAGAAAATAATTATGTAAAAAAATAAAAATGATAAAATGTAGACATGTGCCCCAAAGATGGTCATAAATCACTATTTTCTCGGCTACATGTAATCACACTGCCCCTCCCTTCCATCAAGAGATTACATTTATTTTTTTCTTCCCTGGAATCTGGACTGCCCATATGACATGTTTCATCTAATAGACCCTTCAGGTCCATGCCAATCCTTTATTAGGACTGAACAGCTTTCACTTTTAACCCTTGAAACAAGTTGTCACATAAGAATTTCAGCTGACCTGAGACCAACACGCTATGAAGAAGCAACTTTTCTTTTTTTTTTTTTTTTGAGTTGGAGTCTCACCCTGTCACCCAGACTGGAGTGCAGTGGCCGCTCGCTGCCACCGCAGCCTCGACCTGCTGGGCTCCGACGATCCTTCCGCCTCAGCCTTCCAAGTAGCTGGAACCACAGGCGCGCGCTACCATGCCCGGCTAATTTTTTTTGATTTATTGTAGAGACGAAGTGTCACCAAGTTGCCCAGACGGGTCTCGAACCCGCGGGCTCAGGCAATCCACTCACCTCAGCCTCCCAAGACGCGGGATTACAGTCTGAGCCATGGAACCCGGCTGAAGCAACTTTTCTGTGTGGAGGGTTGTCGTGGCACAGCTCTGTAAGTGAAGCCATCTTCGACCTTTCAGTCTAGACTAGCTACCAGCTAAATGCATCTGAACTAATAAGCTCATCTGATGCCACAGGAAAAGAGAACCGCTCAGCAAATCACTATCATTTTATCGAATTATGAGAAATAAATAATGTTAATTTATGCCACTAAGTTTTTAAAAAGTCTGCTATTCAGCACTAGACCCTGAAACAGTGTTTTGAACTACTTAGAAGAAAAATAAATATGCAGAGAGGAGATTAGAAGTAAAACTTAATGAAGTGGAAATATTAATAGACGAATTGCACATAATGGTATGTGAAAAGCTTACAATAAAATGTATGCACAATGCTAACAATATTGTCAGACATGAAATAGGGTTTCATGAGTGCTGCAATTACAATTATTGCCATAATTCCTAACAGATACTAATTGCAAAAGTGGAATGAGAAAAAAAAAATTTCTAGAAAGACATTACTTTCGTTAAGCCCCAAATAAAGGACACTATTTCTATAATTATGTACTGTGAAATAAATTCCACTGCGGTTAGTCTAAAGTACTAGTGTGTTTTCTTTCATACTTCTTCTTTTACTTTATTGGTGAGAAACCAAATTCGATTTAGAATTAGGGGCTGTGCATGTTTAGAATAATGAATACTCATCTTTGTTCTATTTTTCTAAATTTTCTTCAAATATTAATTTATATTTCCATCAGTCATAATATTTAATATGTATTTATAATTGTGCATTTGTATTTTATGTATTCATTATAAATGTATTCACTAAATATAAATGTTGCTATCTTCAATGTTTTGTACTAAGTGCTACAGATGTAGCAATGAAAACAAATCTAAAACTACAAATGAGAAAAAATAATCCCTGTATTTATGAAAATTAAGGTTTAACCAAGGTAGCTGATAATGGCAAAAAGTCACAAATTAACATAAAAATAAGCACTGATTCTTGGTACTCTAAAGGGAATTTACTTTGATAAATAACTTACATAGAAACAGAAATTTCCTAGTTAAGTAACAAATGACCTAAATTATGCAGGAAGTAAAAGTGATACCAAATAAAGTGTGTGTGTGTGTGTGTGTGTGTGTGTGTGTGTGTGTAAAACTAAGTGTGTGGAAGGATGTTAGAGAGTCAATGACTAGAGAGTGGGGAGAGGCAAAATATCTCTTAAAAGGACTTGTGTCTTTTAAGGTTTTTGTGAAGACAGAGGAGGGATTCAGCTCAGGTTAAAAAAAAAAAATCACAATGTGGAAAATAAATAGAAAAGCGTGAAGGTGTATCAATAGAAAACTATCTGAATAAAATGCTGTTTGTTTAACACAAGCAATGCTTTATAGCCATTGTGAATAATGAATTTGAAATGTATGAATTAATTTGCAGTAATATTTATGTTATTAAGGAAAAACAAAAATACAACAAATAATTTAAAAGTAACTTCTGAAAAAACTCTAAAAATTAATTACAAATACTTACAAAGTATGTGTGTATATATAGCTCATATATATCTATAACTTTTCACATAAGACCAATACGGAAGGGTGGAATATATACTAAGATGTACAAGTTTTTTACTGTGGGTTACATGGGGTAGGGTGGAATGATGTGGGTAGAGCTGTGATAAGAAAGAGAATATGGAGAATTTAAGTATAAAGAGTGTGTCACAAAATATATGGTATACTTAGGCATTTAAGTGAAATTACATATGTTTGCACACATTTTTAAAACAGCCTTTATTAAATGAAAAGGAGAACAAATTACTAACAATGATGTGAAAAATGTATTAATTAAGCTAGAGAGTAAAAAAGAGTGAGACTAACTAATATGATATTATCATGAACCAGGTAAAAAGTGGCAAGTGCTTGGATTAAAGTAGTGGAGTGAAAATCAGGTCGATATTTAGCAGTTGAAATACCTAACATTTGATGGAGGGTTAGATACGAGAAATGTCAACACTGACTCCTAGTTTGATAAAAATTTGTACATTGCCATTTAGTAACACAGAAAACAGTGAAAGAGAACCAGGTTTTCGGGTGGTAGTGTAGTTTAACACAACATTTCATATATGATGCTTTTGAAACTCTGGGGTGAAAATATCAATTAAACTGTTGGATGGGTGGGTTTGGAACTCAGAAGTAAGTTCTGGAAATCAAATTTATGGATGATCAGTGAATAAATGACAATTAAAGCTACGAGCGAGACTGAGACTACCACTTAGGAAATAAAATAAACACCCTTTCCATCTGTGAAAAGGAAGGGGATACAGCAGAAACCAGATTCAAATTTAAGATTTTGTGCTTGTGCATACACATGTATAGAATATGTATAATATAGTTGAGATTTGAATATATTTAAATATTGATTGGAAAAAACTGGAAGAAAGAGAAAGAGAACTCAATAGTGTGCCAGAAAAGACAAAAGTTAATGGAATCTAGATTTTCAGATTGTTCTGACCCATCATTCAGGCTATAAATTAATTAATTTTCTTTCCAACTCTATCTAAACTTCTAATTACGATGTTCTTATTCCAAAAATGATTTCACTTAGTATAATTCAAATGTGGTTTATTTCTTTTTCACTGAAAGGGATATTCATTACCCTATTGTTGTGAATTTTAAATTTGTGTGTTTGGGCAAATAAAAGTAAGTTTAGGGAAATAGTTTTCATTGTATAATTAAAGAGCTATTTTAAAATTGACTGGTTAGGAGTTTGTTCAGTTTATACCTTTTGTAACCCCTATGCAAAATGAGATAATAAAGTATGTTAACACACATATCCAAATGAAGTATTTTAGTTTTTTTGATTATGTAAATAGGCATAGGTATTCAAAGTTTCTTCATCAGAAAACAACTAACTGCCTAAAGTTTTCTATCAAATGTGTTTTTAACTATGCAAAATACAGTTTTTTATATATATAGATGATGCACCTTTGAAATCAACTAGTATATAAGAACTGTAGTGTTATTGTTAACCAAACATTATTGATATTAATTTCTTAAGTACTTATATTCAACTCCATTCAGTCTGACATGTCATTAAATATTGTCTTTTATTGTCCATTTTATTTTATGGATATAAGATGTCATTCCTATAATAGTAGATGGTACCCAATTTATGATTATTCTTTATTGACAGCATTATATTGCTTCAATGAGTCTTTATTGACAACTCTTTGCTCACAGTATTCTGAATGGTTTCAAAAAGTCTAAAGACCTCCCTCATAATTAAAAATATAATCTTAATATTTTCATATGACAGAAAAAGTTAGGTAGTTTTATTTTATTACTAGTCAATATTCATTATAATTTCTTAAGGAGTGTCTGCTAAAAGCACAGAGCTTAACTTCCTTCAAAGCCTGTATTCCTTCAAATATAGTATACTATTCAAATGCAAGGATCTTACCTAAAATCATAGGTTTTGGTTCCTATCTTGCCATGCTCCTAAATTCACTGTTGCATCTTGAGTCTTAATAAGTTACTTACTGTTTCTAGACTTTTTTTTATATGTAATATAAAAGGAAATAGGGTTGTATACTATATGCTATCTAAACTCCTTTCCATCCCATGAGTCAACATAACATTTCTTCTGGGCCACAAGTCCTCACTATTAATGCGTTGGCAAAGATTTAGAAAGTATCTGTTTAAAATCCGTAATTAACGTTGACTAACACTAAGATTTTTAGTGATATTTGTTTTCAAGAGTAGAAGTATGTGTACGTTTCTTTAATTAGTCTTTTATCTGAGATTGCTTAAAGTTTTCTACATTGAACATTTTGCTTGAAACTTGTTCTATTCTCAAGCATTCAGTTCATGCACTTATTAAGCACTTTTGCATTAGTTTTTTAGGGGTGCCATAATAAATTACCACCAACTGGGTTGCTTAAAAAAGCAGGGATGGACACTCAAACATTTCTGTGGACTAAGTCTGAAATCAACACATCAACAAGACTGCACTCTTTCTGAAGATTCCAGGCTTTCTCTCTAACATGTGATTTAACATCTTTTGACATATGGATAAGCTGAGAATTTTCCAAATCTTCAAATTCTGGTTTATTTTCATTTAATAAAACTGTCCTCATTTAAACTCTTTCTGCTCACATTTTATTGAAGCAGCAGAGAGAAACCAGTATTTGTTTTCCATACTTTGCTTGAAAATCTCAATAAATATCCAAATCCATTGCTTATAAATTCTACTATTCATCTAACATTAGATATCAGTTCAGTCAAATTTTCTACAACTTTTTAACAAAGATCACTTCTCCTCCAATGTCCAATAACAAGCTTCTTGTTTCTGAGACCTTACCAAAAACACCTTTAATGTTTATATTTCCACCAACATTCTGTCAATGATGACGTATTAGTCCTTACCTAAGACAGTAAGAGGTCTCAAAAAAATTGCCTTTGACATTCATATTTTTACCAACAATCTCTTCAGAGTAATATATGGTTTTTCTAGAATGCATCTAAAAATTCTTTCAGCCTTTACCTTTACTTAATTCTAAAACAACAAAAAATTAAGTATTTGTTACAATGCTACCTACTACCAAAAGCCATATTTTTTTTCCTAAGGCTGCCTTAAAAAGTACCACACAGTGGGTGCTTTAAAACAACAAAAACATATTCCCCCCCCCTTTACAGAAATTAGAAGTCTCAAATCTAGTTGTCAGTAGAGCCAGGCTCCTTCTGTATGCCCTATGGAAGCATCCTCCCTTTCTTCTTTCTAGCTTCTAGTGGCTCCCAACAAATCTTAGTTTTCCATGGTTTGTAGCTGCATAATTTCAATGTCTTCCTCCATTATCACACAGTCTTCTTTTCTGTTTGCATCTTCACATGGCCTTCTTATAATGACATAGGTTCTCAGATTTCAGTTCCATTCTAATCCAGTATGACCTAATTTTAACTAATTGCATCTGCAAATACTCTGTTTCCAGATAAGGTCGTATTCTGTGAATTTTATTTTGAGGGAGAAAGAACTACAATTCAATTCTCTGATGGTCAGTGACTCTGTAAGACACAGGGTAGAATACAAAAAAAAAAAAATTCTTCCTACTTGTGGATCAGAAAAAAATAATTGGAGGCAATGTGGAGGGTGGGTTATCCACCATATTAACTATGGAACCAGAACTGTGTAGAATAAAAAAAAGAGAATCATGAGAAAGGAATAAAATTACTCATCCTTTACGTATCATAGCTAATATTTTTACTGAGTCTTACAAAAAATAAATTAAAAATTGATATTCGAAATTGAATAAAATACTGTTTCTTTGAACTTAAGTTAACTCTATGTAAAGCATAAATTTATACTGTGTCACATTCAGAACTAACATCATTACAATTAAATTGTATAAACAAAACTTATTTTATTTTTATATTGTGTACTTCAGAAATATTACCACAAGAGTCTTGTTCAATTTATGTTAAGTTTCTGTATAACCATAACATTTTACCTAAATGAATGAGTTTGGAGATAAACTGATGAAAAAAAAACATTATTGCTGAGGCTCCTTTATTTCGTCTTTCCAAAGAAAGCTAAAACAGAATGGTGTGCCCACATTCCATAGTGAAAACTCTGTACCATTTGCTACCTATAAGTATATGTCATGATTCACAGGGCATATGCAATTTGTTTTGATGACACTTTTGAAACTCATTAGCTAAAAACAAACACATGAAAAAAAAAAAAAAGCCCGATAAGGCTTTTTAAACTGTCTGACTAAAGGAAGAATATCTGACTGATGCCATATCTCTTCTTTTAATATAATTTGTACTTTTCTACTTCTCTTCTTGCTGTTATATTGTCTTCTAGTTTGAGGAGCCATCTTGTTAACTGTAGGATGTTCTCAGTCTTTGCTTATGTACTTGACTCCAGTGATGTCTTTTAAGGACCCAGATGATGTCTATAGGTGACTTTCCTTCTCTGCCACTAGCTAGGTTAATTGTTTACCATCTTATTTGTTTACTAAGGAGATTGAATCAGTAAGTGCCTTGCCTTCTTCTCCCCAGTTCTTGTTCTAAGATCAGTGCTTTTGGGACTCATCTTTCTACTGCACTTAGTAATTGGGTGTTCCACTACTTCTGTGGATGGACTACACTCTTGCTTTAATATTCTATTTGTGTATAACAGTAAGACAGGCTGGAAATTCTGTTGAGACTCACTGAGTACCTGTGTTACTCATATGTCACAGGTTTCATTCCTTTTCAACATATTTGTTCTCATTTTTGCCTCAGAAGCCAGTTCTTGTTTTTCCTGCCATTATGTTGCTGAGGAAAAGTATTCTGCCTATCAACAAAGACCTAAATATATCTGACTCACCAAAATTTTTTCTATAATTCATCCTAATGCAAGAGAATTCTTGAGTCAGTTATTTTACCTCCTGGGTATACAATGCATTGGGATTTTTGTCTGCAACATTAGTAGATTTTATGAATTAAATAAATTCCCTTTCCCTGACTATACTCTCACCCCATAAACTTGGTCCTTGAATGCATTCATCTTTGTTTCAATATATAGGCCATTAACTATTAAGACATAACAAAGAAAAGTTGGGTTTTCTTCACTAAGGCAATAAGGAAAAGCCAGAAAAGAAACCCACAGGCATTTTTATCACACCAGAAAAGTGCTTTTAAAGTAATTTTATCTAGCAGCATATATGCGTTTTTTCTAAACTAACACTCACACTCATGAACTGATTCGGTATTTTAATAAGATAAAGCTCCACAGAATTTTTTGTATTAATAGAAATAATGTTAGCACATATATTTAAGTCCCCACCCCCAGATATCCAAAGAGGAAAGTGAGCAAATGAATGCTGTTATTTTTGTAGATAATCATTTCTTATAATGTGGTCTCTGAATCAGTAGCATATGCAACTTGTGGAAAGTGCAAATCTTAAGACCCACCTCCAGACTTACTAAATTAAGAATTCTTCAGAATGGAGCCCAGAAATGTGTATTTTGACAAGCTGTGTTGCCATGGAAATGAGCCACTCAGATCTCCTGCTATAGGAAGCAAGATTAATGGATGGCCCCAACTGCTGCCCTTTTGGATATGTCTCCACTTTTGCATAAAGGCAGCTCCTAGCCCATGGCTGAGTAGAGCAGCTATACTACAAGATGCAGATTGCTGCAACATGCAGTACTCTTAACAGGCTACTTTGACCCATGTATCAGTCTTGCTAATGCATTCTTAGAACTCGGCTGCAGTCTGAGACCTGTTCATATCAAATCTCCTGTTATCCTCTTCCTCCCTCAGGTCACTCTCATATCTTTTTCTGAGTGTTTCCCACACTGAACTTCTTTTTCTTTGGCTCTCTCCTTTTTATCTTCAACAGGCATTTCCATAAATGCCTGTTTTCTACCTCTAATTTCAGTTTAGAATTAGTTTATTAGAAGACCCTAACTTATCCAGGTGGCATCAGGAAAGGTCTAAGAAAACAGAAGTTATGGGTGGAAATTCATTTTGAGGAACTTTTAACAGGCAACCTCCTCAGAAATTTTGATGTACGTTAAAGTTTGAGACACAGTGCTACAGATCTTATCCACTTCCATTATAGTTACAAATATTTATTGGATCATGCTTCCCATATTGAGGAAATTATCAAGTGTTTTGTATTTGAGGGTAATGGTACTTACACATTGACTGAATTCAAAGGAAAACACACAAAAACAATATTTAACTTTGTCTACTCAATTCTGAATTAAACTTAAAAGCTAAGAAAACTGGCAAATATTGGCAACAGGACACATGCTGATGCTGAGATATTGTAAAAGCATAAGAGAATACATCAAGATGGAAAAGAATACTTTGAGAATAAATGATTTCGGTGAAATGATGAAAAACAGATGTCTTCTTGCTTTAGTTTTTTCAGTCGGACAACAGTAAACTATCTTTCCATATCATCCTCCGAAAAACATATAATTCTGGGTTTTTATTTGTTGTATTACTCAGGTGATTGCATTCACAACAAACAATGTGAAAGCCATGATTACATAGCATTTTAAATGGGAACTCATTCCTTTCACAAACCCTGACATAATCATTTATTGCATGTGAAGATTTGGAGTGTTATTCTTTTCACTCTATAAATCTTGTAAGAAAAGGTGAATAATTTTAGAGATCTTACCAAAAATATTTAAGAGAAATTATTTCTGAATTTTAAAATAAGTATTTTTTAAAAAGAGAAAAAATATTATAATATTTCTCATTTTCACACATGTTGCCTGCAGCAATTAATTCTTAAAGAAGGAAATATCTGTAAACACAAATTGTTGCTGATTTTTCTGAATTACTTAAAACTTTACTTTTGTCCATTGTAGTCAAGGATGACATGATGCACTGTTTTCTGGAAATTCTTTTATACTCTGCAGTCATGAATAACAACAAAATGATTAACTAGATAAGTAGGCATTGCTAAATTAAAATTTATTTAATCAATTTGGTAAACTCTTACATTTTTTGTTTGCTTGTTTTGCAGCTTTACATTTGTGCCTTTCTAAAAAATATTAAAATGCATGTTTTATGTAAAAACCCTACATAATAAGCAATACTCTTTTTAAAAAGCCGGGTTTACCATATTAAACATATCTGATGAGATGTTTCTTTTTATTTGTTTGATATTCAAGTACAATTTGACAATTGTTTCTTATCTCTCAATCCTGACTTCCTTAGATCAGGTAAAATCATCTTTTATCTGAATTATTTAATTAAGATATTCGTTTTAAAAATTAATCCAGCGTAAAAATTAAGAGGTTAAGTCTCTACTCTAGTTTTGTATTCTGGCTGTCATGCTCTTAGACATTTTGAGGTTAATTTTTCTTATCCATATAATGGAATAATGCTAGTGTACACATTGATAAGCCTTCTCGTTTTGGTGCTATCACTACAGAAAGTATGCAGGTTAGTGAAAAAAATTAGATAAGTGGAAATAATTTTTAGAAGCCACATGCAGGTCTAAAGTAAAATATATTGACATAAAACAGATAAATGTGTGTTCAAATGTCAGTAAAATGCTACTTGAACTAGGTTTTATTAAATAATGTTCGAAGGTTATCATTAAATAATCCATAGATATACCTTTTGTTAATTTTTCTGAGGATAATAAAGGGTTTGTTAAAGCAATCTGAAGGGGAAGTTTTCTAAATAATTATAATTTTCTACAAATCTTTTATACATGTTTCTTCTATAACTGATTGAGAAATTTGTAAGCATATTCTGCTGGATGCATTCCTATTTAAAAAACACATTTTTGTACTTTATTTTCATTCTGACTTACTGTTACATAATTTCTGAAAATGCACAAATTTTGAAGATATCACTTGATTTTTTACATATGCACACACCTCTGTAACCATATGTGAACTCAAGAAATGGAACATTTCCTCATTCCTAAAAACTCTTATGTACCTCTTATCCCTTCCATTTTACACTTCCCTCCTTGAATTAACCACTATTCAGACTTCTATCACCAATAAATTAGTGCTTCTAGTTCTAAACTTCATATAAATGGAATTATGTAGTATACACTCTTTTGTGTCTGACATTTTCCCCATTTTTCTGAATGTAAATCACCAAAAATCAATTTTTGCACTCTTTTCATTAATATTTTACTCTTCTAGTTATATAGTATAAATGGCAATGACGATTAGCAAAAAAAGATCTTTAATGCAGATGAAATTTAATAAGAACATCTGATTTTGATTATTTAGATAATAATATCTGGAACTTTTTAAGTTGATGATATTTATATATGAGAGATTTTTGGTAATAGACTTAATGTTGGACTTTGCTAAAAAATGTGGGGATGTTGAGATTAGAATAATACATTTTACACATAAGACCGATGTGAATTTGAGGAAGAGGGAGAGAGGACTATCGCAGGCTTAATAGAGTCCCCACCCCGCCAAAGAAAAGTCCTTCCAGAACTTTAGACTATAACCTTATTTGGAAATAGGCTTTTGAACATGTAGTTAAGTTAAGATCAAGCCATACTGAACTAATGTAGACCCTAAAACCAAAATGTTCTTATAAAAAAGAGAAGATACACAGACATAAACATAAGGGAGGAGGCCATGTAAAGATTGAGGCCGAGTTTTGAGTATGCCAATAGATGCCAAGGATTTCTGTGAACCAGCAGAATTGAGAAAGAAACAGTGAACATTTTCCCCTAGAAACTTCATAAGAGCATGGTGCATGGACACCTTCATTTTTGACTTCTAGCCTCTGGAATGATGAGAAAATAAATTTCTGTTCCATTTTTTTTGCCACCATTAGTGGCAATTTGCTATAGCAGCCCTAAAAATTAATACAAATTTTTAAATTATATTTTTAATTTTTTTGGTTTTACTACCCATAATACTTTATGGCCTAATGCAATTTAAACACTGTCAACAAGTTCTTTCTGAAACACTTATTTAGAGAATAACTTTTTTCCAACTTAAAAGCAATCAATTTCTTTAAGCTTTTAAGGCCAAGCTCATTGTTCAAGAAAAAGAATTAAAAAAAAAAAATCAGACAGCAATTTACCACATCATTCTCATTTCCAGTCACTTCTTTCTCACAAAATACTTGTCTTTCCTTCATCTGCTCTCTCTTTCTCCTTACTGCTGTCTGTGGACACATGCTATTTTCCTGCCTGGCTGCCAATCTCACTTTTTCACACTCAGGCTCAACCTCCATGCATCTCCACCATGAAACTTTCTCTATTCACTCCAAACAATTGCTTTTCATCTCCGGTGTTTCTGCTATAATTTACACATGTTATTACTGAAACTATCATATTGCATTTTAATTATTTATGTCGCAAAAAACTTTTCTTTATCCTCTCTTTCTATTAGACCCAGGTACCTGCTGATGTAAAGGCAATATAATATAGCAGGCTTTGTGATGCAACTCAAAAGTCTATCTTTAAAAAATAAACCATAATATGTCTTCATTTACAGGCTATGCTAGTAAAAGGGAAAATTCTGTGTGCAATTTTCATAGCTTCCCTCAGGCAAGCTCACTGTGAAGGCCTCCCACATTCTCCTTTCATGATCTTCATCAGAAGGGTTGTCCTGCTTCCTTGTCTCCCTCACTCCTACCGAGAGCAGAAAATAACTACCACCCTCACCTTCCATTCCCTTAGGTTTTATATGCCAGGGGAGACACCCCGAAAACAGGAATTGTCTTTTGGTGAGTGGGTCCTTGTAATACAGGTTTCCCTCTCTCTATGTAAGTGTTCTAGGAACCCATCAGCATCAGTGGATAAGCTAGCATTGTTATAAGAGGCCACGTTCAGCTTCAGTGAATTTTTTTTTTTTTTGAGATTCATTCAATGCATTTGTCCATTTCATGATGGGTAATTTACAAAACAGCGTGCTGAGTGTTCAGTAGTTTTTGACTAAAAATGACATGACCCCCCCCCCCATATACTACCATTCCTATTCAGCAAATTTTGCTCTGAGAGATTTTTTTTTTTTTGCTGTTGTTGTTTCCTTGGATGAAAAAGTCGTTAAAGGGAAGTGGGGTTTTGCCAATGTGAAAGAGGTAAATGAAACAAATGACAGAAGCACTAAAGGATATCAAAATGGATGAGTTCAAACACTGTTTTGAGCAGTGGAAAAATCATCTTGATAAGTGCATTGCATCAAACGGAGAGTACTTTGAAGACAACTGAGGTTTAAACAAGTAAGAATAAGTATACGATTTTTTATGACTACATTCTGGGTTTTTGGGGGGGTCCTCTCCTCACATGTATCATTCAGCCTCTCCAAACTCTCCTCCAGAAATGTAAAAAAATTAAAGTACTTTCACAACTATCAGTTATTCTACCAGTCTCATTCTTCTGAAATGTTTCCCAGGCTTCTGGCCTACTCCCAACTAGATGGATGGCTGATAATACCTTCTGCAGAGCTGACCTCTTTGGGTTTTCCTTCCTGCATCATCCTGGAATTTGTCTTTCACTTTTTCCTATTTTAGATTTCCTATTTCCTGGGTCTCTGCACATTCCAGAAGCTACTACATGCCAGGCAGCATGCTGAGAAGTTTTCACGCATTTTTCTCATTTAATTCATACAATGTAATCCTATGCAATGAATTGTACTATTAACACTATTTTCCAGATGAAGAAAACAAAGCTTAGAGAACCTTATATTTTTGCCCAAAGCCACAGAGCTGGTAGACTTGGATTTCTTTTTTTTTTTTGAGTTGGCATCTCACTCCGTCGCCCAGACTGGAGTGCAGTGGCCGCTCCCGGCCACCGCAGCCTCGACCTGCTGGGCTCCGGCGATCCTTCCGCCTCAGCCTTCCGAGTAGCCGGAATTACAGGCGCGCGCGCTACCACGCCTGGCTAATTTTTTTTTTTTTGATTTATTGTAGAGATGAGGTTTCGCCTGCCCAGGCGGGTCTCGAACCCACGGGCTCAGGCAATCCACTCACCTCAGCCTCCCAAGGCGCAGGATTACAGGCTGAGCCACCGAGCCCGGTTTAGACTTGGATTTCAACCCAGACCGATTTGACTACAATTTTGTGCTCCAAGTCACTATAATGGTATCAACAACAACAGGAACTCCCTAGGGATTTTTTTGTTTGTTTAAAATTTTGTAATGGCAACTTAGTGACCTATTCCAAAGAATAGTTCAGGTACAATTAATTGTCATCTAGACTCAAATACACCAGCTCTTTTATAGGAGAACTATTACAGGATACCTATAAGAATATTAGCAAATGAGAAAATTGCAATATTGCATAATAGTTTTGAAGGAAAAAATAAACAAAATATATTTTATATGGCTTGCCAGAAGGGATTTGAATTTTTATGTGAAAAATATCAATGTTAAAATAATTATTTTGAAAATCTCATTTGTAAAGTGTTAAATTGTTTGAAAACTTAAGTAATAGGTAAAATGTATTTAAGAGTTAATTCACTGTTAATGTTAAATCTAAAAATCTGAAACATTTTATCCGCATGAAACTGTAAAATATTTTTACCAATACAAAAATACAAGATGAGACAATTACGTCCACTAACGCATCCAAAAAAGGTGCCACATACCTCATTGCTGAATATCATCACAGTCACCTTCGAAGTACTCTGCTTGGTAAGACACCAGCGCCTAGTCCATTATTCAAAGCAATTTTAGAACTCTTTTTCTGGGATGGCCATCAGAGCTACAGTTATTTGTTGAGGTCTGACAGCTAAGTTCGCAAACTTACCAAAATACACTACGTTGGCAGCACTGTACAGATAGCTGCGTTGAAACACTGTCCCTACTCACCTAATTTAGCCCCCAGTGACTTCTTTCTTTACCTGAAGATAAAGGAAATCTTAAAGGGAAGACATTTGATGGCATTCAGGTCACCAAGGGCAATACAATGGCAGCTTTGATGGTCATTCCAAAAAAAGAGCTCCAAAATTGCTTTGACAGGAGAACCAGGAACTTGCGCCAGTATATAGCTTTCCAAGCTGAGTACATCAAAGGTGACCATTGTGCTATTCAGTAATGAGGTATGTAGCACTTTTTCTAGGATAATTTTATGGACTTAATTATCATAACTTGTATGTTTTTATTTTAAATTGTAGGGCTACAATTTGTTCAAATTGAGATGTAGATATAAAAATAATATATATCTTATTTTCTAAATAATATCAGTCTCATATAATTAGCCAATTAAATGATATATTAACTGGATTGATTATAAGGAAAAAGAAAAAGTTAACCAATATAAAATTGTCCTGTTAAATTGAAACATGTTTTTCTTTATTCTTCTCCTTTCTATTCTTGTTTGTGTGGAATAGAAAACATAAGAAAGACTGCATGTGCTGTTTTCTCAAAAATAGAGAAAGCTGTATTTCCATCTCAAATATTTACTTAGCAGCTGTGTGACCTGGGTCACCTCAAATCTGTGAACACAGGCATTACTATTTGCCATGTGAGTGATAATAGAGCTTCCTTTGTCAGATAAAATGAGTTTAGAATGTAGGAACTAAGCCGGGCTCCATGGCTCAGCCTGTAATCCCAGTGCTTTGGGTGGCCGAGGTGAGTGGATTGCCTGAGCCCGCGGGTTCGAGACCCGCCTGGGCACCTTGGTGAGACCTCATCTCCACAATAAATGAAAAAATTAGCCAGGTGTGGTAGCGCACGCCTGTAGTTCCAGCTACTTGGAAGGCTGAGGCGGAAGGATCACCGGAGCCCAGCAGGTCGAGGCTGAGGTGACCGGGAGTGGCCACTGCACTTCAGTCTGGGTGACAGAGTGAGACTCCAACTCAAAAGGAAAAAAAAAAAAAAGAATGCAGGAACTAAAGAGATAAATGAATGAAGCTTGGGAAACATAGAAATCTATTTCTCTCTTTTATAAATATCCAAAGGGATATAGTCTAGATCTCATAGGGGCCTCTGATCTATCATGCCTGGTATGTGACTCCAATTCTTATATTCAAAATGGTGCACATATTAAGCAGCAAAAACAAACAAACAAACAAAAACAAAGAAAAACTGAAAACTTTCAAATAAGTCATGAGGGCCAGAACTCAACAAAAAAGATGGAGAGGAGGGAATACAATATTTTTTTCGGAGTGGTTGTGTGCTCAGCTAATTTCAGTAGTTATGTAATGAGACAATTTACTATGCTGAGAAAAGTATGGACCCTGGAATTGAATTTATAACCTGGGTTTATCACTTGCTTGCTGTTTGATCTTGGGCAAAATACAAAAATTCTCAGTGCCTTTGTTTCCTCATATGTAAAAAAAACCAAAATGTTAGATCTTTACATTACATCCTATGATTTCACTTTTGTATTTATCAACTTGCGATAGTTTACTTATTTGTTATTAAACATAGTAAAGACTATTTTTATTCTGCAAAATGATCAAATGTGTACAACAATGTGGTTTCATATTTTATTTTGCTGAAGATCAGTAAGAAACATCTTGAATCCCTCATTGGACCATATACTGCCCTTCAACAACCAATGGTCCCCTGATGAGGTACACAGATTAATTTTAATTTTTTTTTTTTTGAGTTGGAGTCTCACTCCGACGCCCAGACTGGAGTGCAGTGGCCACTCCCAGCCACCGCAGCCTCGACCTGCTGGGCTCCAGCGATCCTTCCACCTCAGCCTTCCAAGTAGCTGGAACTACAGGCACGCGCTATCACGCCCGGCTAATTTTTTGATTTATTGTAGAGATGAGGTCTCGCTTGCCCAGGCGGATCTCGAACCCGCGGGCTCAGGCAATCCACTCACCTCAGCCTCCCAAAGGCACAGGATTACAGGCTGAGCCACCGAGCCCGGCTTAATTTTTATCTCACTATAAAATATATTGTTAATTCTGTAATTTCAGTTTTATGATAGCCTATAAAATAATACCATTAAAATGTTGAATTTTGTGAATATACTCATTTATAGAAAATGTGGACATTTTGTTTGCATTCATGATCACGTACTTATGAAGATATATTGTGATGAAGGATATGATTAATTTTAGATATTAAAGGATATGTAAGTGGCTGGAAAGGATAAAGACTGTATTAAAGGATATGTAAGTGGCTGGAAACACATTGTTTCTGGATATGCCAATGAGGGTGTTTTCAGAAAAGATTGGCACTTGAATTAGTGAACCAAGTAAGAAAGACCTGCCCTCATCCTATATAATCGAGCACCATTCAATCAGCTGAGGACTCTGATAAAACAACAACAACAACAACAACAACAACAACAACAACAACAAAACAGAGGAAAGGCAAATTCCCCCCCTCTCAATTTCTGGTTCTTGGACACTCTTCTTCTCTGCTTGCGGACATCAGAACTCCAGGTTATCTGGCTTTTGGACAGCAGGATTGCAACAGTGTCCCCCAAAGTTCTCAAGGTTTTGGCCTGCTACTGACAATAACATCATTGGTTTCCCTGGTTCTGAGGCCTTCAGATGTACAATCAGCCACACTCCTGGTTTTCTTGGTTCTTCAGCTTGCAGGTGGTCTATAGTGAAACTTCTCAGTTGTCATAATTGTATGAGTTAATTATCTAAAGAAATCTCATTTCAACCATCTAACGATAGTTGATCACTCTCTCTCTCTATATATATTTCTATCTCTTGTTAGTTTTGTCTTGCTTGAGACTAACAATGTTGGTAATGATTTTACAACAGTTGGGCTATATATGTGTATTATATATATCCTATTAATTAATTAAAATAAACAATAAACAAAACTACTTTGTTCTATAGCACTGAAACCCTTAAAAGCTTTGGGATCTTGAGCAACTCATAATTTCTGTATGAGAAATTATGGAGAGATTTCCAGATGTCTCCAAAATGGGGACAATTATAATACCTATCATATGCATTTGTAAAGCAAGTAGAATAAACTGATACAAGTAAACTATATAAAAAATACAGACTTTTTCTTTTATTTACCAACTTGCCTTGCTCCAGTAATTGTAGTAGTAGTGATAAAAATGCAGTCATTTATTTTTATTATTGATTTCTAATGCAGAGTTACAAATATCTCAATATTAATCTTATATTCAGAGAAGACGACAGCTTAGAGTTTTACCAAGATTGAACTAATTGAGACAAGCATTATGGACTTGTCTCTAAGATATTTTAAAAAGATATCACTTCCCAAAATATAATTGCTAGAAACAGCATTCATTACATTATTATGTTGAAGCCTTAGTAGAAAAATATGTTATCTATATGACAGAACCAGAGGTTTTATTGTTTATGAAGGGGACCCCAAAAAACCTAAAATTATTTTTTTGGAGGGCAGTCTCCTTGTAATACAGGATTTTCCTGCGAGGTAAGTATTCTAGGAACCCAACTGTTTCAGCAGTGTATGCAGCTATCGTTGTTGTGGGAGGCTGTGTTTGGCTTCAGTGATTTTCTTTTTTCTTATTTTGTGTTTTTGGAGATTCTCTCAATGTATTAGCCCATTTCATGACAGGTGATTTACAAGTCACCTGCCAATACCACACTGAGTGTTTTGACCAAAAACAGCATGACCCCTGTGCCCTACCTTTCTATTCACCTCTGATCTTGTCCCAGGTGAATTTTTTTTTGTCTGTTTGTTTCCTCAGATGAAAAAAGTTCCCAAAGGGAAATATTTTGCCAATATGGAAGAGGTAGAACAAACAAAAACAGGCAGAAGCACTGAACATCCTCAAAATTGACAAGTTCAAAAACTGTTTTGAGCAATGGATAAAGTATCTCATAGATGCATTGATTCAAACAAAGAGTGCTTTGAAGGTGACTGAAGTTTAAAAATGTAAGAATAAATCCAAATTTTTTTGTAAATAAATTCCATTTTGGGGATCTCCCTTCATATATATTAAAGCAGGAAAAAAACTATTTCACGCATTAAAATATCAAGATGAAGCTTATTTCCTGATAGTTCTGCTTGTGCTTTTCTCTTTAACTCATTTTTTTTTTTTTGCAAGTTGTATAAGAACTCAATGATTAAGGAAATTATATTGTGGTAAGTAGTATTGTCCACTCCCCTAAACATACATCCATGTTTTAATTCCTAATACTTGTGAATGTGACCTTATTTTACAGATCTTGAGATATGATAATCCTGGATATAGGGCGGACTGTAAATACAGTGACCAGAATTCAAATGAACAAAATAAGAAGAATATTTAATACAAACTGACACAAATTAGATAGCCACATGAAGATGAAAATAGATATTAGAGTTATATATCTACAAGCGAAAGAACCCCAAGAATAGTAAAAGTCACTTGCAGTTAAGAGAGTTATAAAATATGTTTTTTCTTTTTTTTAAATTTAATTAATTAATGTATTATTATAAAGATGAGGGGTACAATTCAAGGCTAGGTATACAAACATTGATCATGCAGGTACCCTTGTTGATGAGGCATGTCCCTCCCTTCCCTAGCAGCTTCCCTCAATTGCCAGTCCCACCCCCCCTTCCCCTGACAATTTTCCGCTACTGCCAATTACCTTCCCACAGCATTATAATTGTTCAAGGTACCTTTATGAGTGAGAACATATGGAACTCAATTCTTTGTTTCTGTGATAAATCACTGAGTATGATCGACTCCAAATCCATCCAATTTGCTGCAAAGTCCACATATTTGTCCTTCTTTATGACTGCATAATATTCCATCGTGTATATGTACCACATTTTTTTTTTAATCCAGTCCAGCTTCGATGGGCAACATGGTTGGTTCTATGTTTTTGCTATTGTGAATAGAGCTGCAACAAACATACGTGTGCAGGTATCTTTTTTGTAGAATGATTTGAGTTCCTCAGGGTATATTCCCAATAGGTGAATTGCTGGGTCATATGGAAGGTCAAATTCTAGTTCCTTCAGAAATCGCCACACTCTCTTTCAAAGAGGTTGTATGAGTCTGCATTCCTACCAGCAGGGTAACACAACTTTAAGTTGCAAAGTACACATTGGATTAGAGTTCCAAAACAGAGAAAGAATTAAAAAATTATTTAAAGAAATAATAGCCAGTTTTTTCCCAAATGTGACAAAACTATAAACACATAGATGCAAAAATCTTAACATATAAAATTAGTAATAAGACTATATCTTAAAAGGAGCCAGAAAAGAAGCCATACAGAAGAATAAACATAAAGATTAAAGACATCATCATCAGAAAAAAATGCAGACTAGAAGACAAGGATGAAACACCTTTAAAACACTAAAAGGAAAATAAAAGTCAACCCACAATTATTAAAGTGAAAATACCATAACAACATCAAAATAAATCTACATTAGCAAAAAAAAATTAAGAATGTTTAAAACTTGGGTTAATATAAATGAGTGAAGAACACTGGAAAACCACACAAGCACACAAGTAAATAGCTTATATAAATCTTTTATGTAAGATGATTTTTATAATGATAAAAGCATCAAGTCTTCAAGAGGATGTAATAATTTTAAATATGTATGCACTTGGTAACAAAGTTTCAAAATACAAGAAACATATAGTAAGAGACTTAAACTCTCCTCTCTCAAAATTGTATGAATAAGTAGACAAAAAAAGTAAGAATATAGAAGACATAAACATCATTTTAATTAATTTCACCTAATTGACATTTATAGAATACTACACCTAACAGGGAATACACATTCATTTTCTAGTGCACAGGGGCATATCAGTATATTCTCAGTCATAAACCAAGTCTCAATAAACTTAAATGGATTCAAGTCATGCAATGTTCTCTGACCACAAAGAAATTAAATTAGAAACAAATAACTGAAAGTACTTTCAAAAACTTCCAAATATTGAATGGGTATGGACACCGAAAATGCTACATTTCTAAATATTCCATGGGTTAAAAAGGAATTTAAAGAGATATTAGAAAGTATTTTGAACTGAATGTAATTTTTAAAATAGTCTACCATAATTTACAGTATTTTTCTAAAGATAAATTATAGCAATAAAGGCAAAAAATAATAACCATCTCATATCAATGGCCTTATTTTCCACATTAAGAAACTTGAAAAGCAAATAAGCCCCCAAATTATGCAAAAGAAAGCAAAAATAAAGAGAAGAGTGATAATAAAATGGAAAACAAGAAAATAATAGAAAAAATTCATTAAAACTTTGAGAACACTGAAATAATTGAAAAACTTCTAGTCAGACTAATCATGAAAAAAGAGAGGAAACACAAATCATTGAAGTCAAGATTGAGAGCAGTAACATCACTAAAGATTTTTAAAGATGAAAAGACAACCAAGGAATATTATGAACATCTTTCTGCCAATAAACTCAAGAACTTTGATAAAATAGATAAATTGCTTAACTAGAATTTTCAAAGCACAGTTAAGAATAAATAACTTTAAAAGCCATTTATCAGTTGAAGTATTTATATTTGTAGTTAAACATCTTTTCACAAAGAAATTTTAAGGTCCACAGAGCTTCACTGGTGAAGGCTAGCAAAAATTTACAAAAGTTACCTATCTTAAATGAAATTTAGAAGAGGAATAAATACTTTCTAACTTATTCTATGATTCAGCATTACTGTTATCACAAATCCAGAGTTACTACAAAACAAAACCTCATGTCAATATCCCTTGTGCATAAATGCAAATTTTTTTAACAAAATGTTAATATGTCAAATCAAATAAATATATTTTTAAAGACAGTACATTACTAAGTGCAGGAATAAAATGTTGATTTAGCATTTAGAAATCAGTTAATATGTAATTCATCATATTAATATACTTTAGAAAAAAACCCAAGTAATAATATGATTAGAAAAAGACAAAACTTTGGACAAATTCTGATAAGACTCCCCAATGAACTAGGTGTAAAAGAAAACTTCCTCAACCTGATAAAGCACATATACAAAAAAAAAAAAGTTTTGCTTACATCATACTTATTATGGAAATGAAACACATTTTCTCTAAGATTATAAATAGGAAAATGCTCACTCCCTCCAGCTTGAGCAATAAGACATGAAAAAAGAATCAAGGTAAGGCACATTGGTAAGAAAAATTTTAAATGTCCAAATCAGCATCTACGTAAAAAATCCTTCAGACTCTACAAAAATAAGCTATTACAACAAATAGGTGAATTTAGTAAGATCAGATATAAAAATTGTATTTCTATATACTAGCCACAAAAATGGAAATGTAAATTAAAAATCAGTAGCAGACAGCTTCCAAACTATGAAATACTGACGAATAAATCTGACAAAGAAATAAAAAGCCTACACTCTGAAAACTACAAAAAATTTTTGAGAGAAATTAAAGACCTGAACAAATGAAGTGATATAGTGTGTTCAAAAATTGCAAGTTCAAATATTATTGCTTACCATCCCAAAACTTGATCTGTAGCTTCAACACCACCTCAATAAAAATCCCAGTGACACTTTTTTATATACAGTAATTTTTATTCTGAAAAATTTGCACATACCTTTTATCAAAGAAGATATATGGAGAATAAGTAAGCATATAAAAATTTGCTTGACATCATTAGTGATTAGGGAATTTCAATTAAACCCCCAAATATATACTATTCCATACCTATAAGAATGCCTAACTTTTTTTTAACTGCCCATAGCAAATTATATAAAGGATGTAAAAAAATTAAATTTCCATACACATAACCACTTTGAAAAACATTTGGCAACTTCTGAAAAATTTGTACATTTACTTACTTTATGATCCAGACATACCACTTCTAGGTGTTTACTCAAGAAAAAATAAAAGCATATGTCCACACAGAGATTTGAACCACATGTTTATAGCTGCTGCAAGAACTAAAAGCGGAAATAATCCAAAGGTCTATTGCCAAGAGAATGGATAAACAAATTGTCATTTATTTGTATAATGGAATACTGCCCATCATTAAAAAGGAATATCTGTTGAAATACACATCAACAAAAAATTGAGTGAAAAAAAGAAGCAAAAAGGAATATGTATCACATGATTCTATTTATATAAAGTTCTAGACAATGCAAATGTGTCTGTAGAAACAAAAGCAATTTAGTGATCTCCTGCAAATGTTGATTACAGAAAGAGATAAGAAGGAGAGATGACAAAGTGAACTGAGGAAACTTTTCAATGAATGATATTTTCAGTTTCTTGACTGTAGTGATGATTTCACAGGACTATATACATGTCACAACTCACTAAATTTTATACTTCAGACTTGTGTAACTTATTATAAGTCAATTATACTTTAATAAAGCTATTAAAAATAAAAACTAAAAGAAGATAGATGGGCACTACTTATATATCAAGTAAAAAAAGTACGGGGAACAATATGTATATTATCATCCTAATCTTGTAGAAAAAAGTGATACAATACATATATATGTTTATATAAGCCTTTAAAAGTCTGCAAATACAAATTTATGCTAACAGTGGGCCACATAAGAGAGTTGGAAAAGAATTCAGGAATAGCTATGGATGTTTTGCTTTATACATAGCACATTTTTATGAAAAGCAAACTATTTGACATTTAATTTATATAAATAATGACCTTAAAGGAATTAGGATCATCTTATAAATATATTTTAACTCTTTTTTTCTCATTCCTGATTTGTATTTCATCAAGAAAAATGATTTATTATTTCAAGATTTGTAGCATAAGGGGAATATTTGTCTTTACTAAAATTATTATTTCAGTTTTATAGTTTAGTCTTTTAGTCTTATCCACTCCAAGATATATAGAGAGAGATAGACAGATATACCTTTAAATTTAAACTTTGTAAACACCAGATAAACAAAAACAAAACTTAAAACAATGATAAATTTAACTTATATAGAATTTTTTTTTAATTTTAATTAGTAGTAAATTAAAATCTTGGTTAAATATTTAGACCCTGGTATGTATACAGATGGTCTCTCTGTGTGAGTGAAATCTAAAATAAAAAGAACAAAATAGCTAAAACAGTCAAAGTGGCAAACTCAAGGCTCAGAAATCTGGCTGCCTCTAGGGTATAATTGCATTTCTTTCCAGGGAACCTCACACCTTGAATTAATGAGAACAATTTGATTTTTTTAAACTTTATCTCCATTTGATATATAACAGAAAAAAAGAAAAAAGCTACAAAAATGGCTCTATGAATGTTTACTCATAACAATCCTAGGTTGAACTTTTTAGCATATAGGTCAGTTTAAAGACACAACAGATCTTTACATCTAAATAGACAGCATTTCAACTGACCTACAGCCTGACAATGTTATATAATTCTTATAAATTAATAATGGGATTTAAACATCAAGACACCCTATAGTAAATAAAAGAAACCTATGGTAAAGAAACCTATAATTCCTGCCTAGACAGGCTGCTAATAGAAATTATTTTTTATCTCAAATAACCTTGAAACATGGTCAGTTGCCAACCTAACAAATGGTTTGTAACAAATAGTTCTTGTTCTGAAAATACATTTGCAAATCTTATTGTCTTACTGTTTGGAAATTGTGATATTTTCTTTGTTTAAAAAGCAATGTTAGGCCGTTAATGGTGGCTCAAGCCTGTAATCCCAGCTCTCTGGGAGGCCGAGATGAGGGGTTTGCCTGAGCCCACGGGTTCAAGAACAGCCTGGGCAACTTGGCAAGACCTCATCTCTACAATATATCAAAAAATTAGCCGGGCGTGGTAGCGCGCACCTGTAGTTCCGGCTACTTGGAAGGGTGAGGTGGAAGGAGCCCAGCTGGAGCCCAGCAGGTCAACACTGAGGTGACTGTGAGCATGCCACTGCACTCTAAACTGGGCAACAGAGTGAGACTCTAACTCAAAAAAAAAAAAAATGTAATGCTAGATTTAGTTCTAGGCAGGCTACTGAAGTTTAACATTACTAAAGCCCACTTTGATGCCTAACATAATGCATACAGTATATCCTTTGATTACCAAGGAATAGAAGAAACTCCATTTCAAATACTGATTTTAACAAATAAAAAAATAAATAATGGAATTTTAACTTGGAACTTGAGAAAGCCATCATCCTTTGTTAAAGTAGTAGCTAGGACTTCCCATTTTCTCCATAGTTCTCTTTATGGTATAAAGCAGAATTAGCATATGAAACTATAAAATGTCCTTATAAAGCAAAATAGACTTCTTATTCAAGATAGAAAACTGAATATATCCATTACTCTCATCTGCCTTCATAGATCTTTTTAAATGATACTAAATAATAAGAACATTGATTCACCATTATTTAAAAGATCTCAACAAAATTCTAGAAAATGGGAAGAAGTTGAAAAGATGTCAAGCAGAGCAGAGGAAACATTGAGTAGAAAGCATATTGTAGAAACTTCTTTGATTGGGGAAGGCAAATTGTCTGTCAAACACTACAGAAGTTCTGGATTCAGATGTGATGAAACATTGTATATAAGGAGTAAAAATTAAGGCTGAAACATAGTTTATTTAAAGTTCTATATACCAACTTCCAACTTCCATATAGAATGGTTCACAGCCAGGTATTAAGTTTAAGTTAAAATTCAGGGGTTTTTTGACTACAGAAAGATAGGGTTAATTTGCAGCTAGATGAGAATAGCTCAACCAGTATCTCCCAAATGCCTACCAGTGGAGTATAAAAGACCATTAATTGTGCCTTGGTTCCCCTGAAACCAAGATACCTTGCACATATCTTGGTTCATAATGTAAAACAGAAGCAACTCCTTTTCAACTGAGAAAAGATTCCTGTAAGATGCACCTGGAAAATTCAGACCTCTTGATAATTGCCTGCACTTATTTCTTTTGAGGTACAAAATTTCCTTTACTTTTATTAAAGCCTTACTTGGCAATACCCTGTGAAGTCATTAGAGTTTTTTTCAATGATCTGAACCTGAACAATTGCTGCATTTGAATAGCATAAACTGTGGACAAAATGAGGCAAATCACTAAGGGTATGGCATCCCAAAGGAATATCCTCCAATTTATAGTGTTTAGAGTCCCATAGATTAATATAAACTTACTCTAAAGTAAAACCAACCAGTTAACAAATCTTTATTACTTATACAAAGCATTTAATTCTCTCATTCTTAAATAAATAAGCAAAAAAGAATGTCTAGACGTTTGGGAAAAACAGTATTTGAAAAGAAATGTAAAAACTGACCAAGAAGAAACAAATAAATCTACACAATATTAAACAGATAAAAGTAAGCTTAAAAAACCACCACTTTTAATGTGACTCAAGAAAATATAATAATTCAAATTATGATACTTTGTAGTAAAGCCAAGTGTTTTAAAAGTAAAATTATTATTGAAAAAGTAAATTTTTCAACATCGGCAAGATAGTGGAGTAGGAAGCCCTGGACCTTTCTTCCTTCCCAAACCCCCATCTACCCCTAAGCATACCATTTGGCAACAATTTACAGATAAATTCACTTTATGATAAATCTTGATTTTTCCTTTGAGTCAATCGTTGCTCAAGAATATGTTTTTTAATTTACATGCAGTTGTAAATTTTTCAGTTTTCCCTTTGCTGTTGAATTTCAGTTTTATTTATTTATTTATTTATTTATTTATTTATTTATTTGAGTTGGAGTCTCACTTCATCGCCCAGACTGGAGTGCAGTGGCCGCTCTCAGCCACCGCAGCCTCGACCTGCTGGGCTCCGGTGATCCTTCCGCCTCAGCCTTCCAAGTAGCTGGAACCACAGGCGTGCGCTACCATGCCCCGCTAATTTTTTGATTTATTGTAGAGATGAGGTCTCGCCAAGTTGCCCAGGCAGGTCTCGAACCCACGGTCTCAGGAAATCCACTGGCCTCAGCCTCCCAAAGCGCGGGATTACAGGCTGAGCCACCGAGCCCTGCTCAGTTTTATTTATTGATGTATTCTGCTAATATTGCAATGTTGTCTGTTTCTCCCTTC
>CAUYQG010010175.1:0-36168 GCA_963574415.1 Tarsius wallacei
GTGGTAGCGCGCGCCTGTAGTTCCAGCTACTCGGAAGGCTGAGGCGGAAGGATCGCCGGAGCCCAGCAGGTCGAGGCTGCGGTGGCTGGGAGCGGCCACTGCACTCCAGTCTGGGCGACAGAGTGAGACTCCAACTCAAAAGTAAAATAAAAATAAAAAAATAAAGTAAAATGCAATTTTACAGGTAACCCCCTCAGGTTACCTCCCACTGTGGGAGCTTTTCTGTCCTCTCAATAAATCCTGCTTTCTAAAAAAATAAAATATAACATAAAATGCAGTTTTCCAAACTTTCCCATTCTCCTTCCTTGCTTTCTTTCCTTCCAAAGCACTCATCACCTCTAGCATACTCTGTATTTAACCTTTTTTTTTTTTTTAATACTGTCTCCTCTCACTCCTCCCTGAAATGAAGACTCTTACCCCTCCCTGAAATGAAGACCCCGTGAAGGCAGCACGTTAGGTCTGTTTTGTTCACTGCTGCATCCCTGGTGCCTAGAACAGTATCTAGCCCATAGCAGACAGTCAAAAAATATTTGTTGCATGAACATATGCATTGTTCTTGGCTCTGTTCTCTTGAGCACATCCCTTTCATCTTCCTTACAGGTCTCATTTTATTCTGCCTTGAATGATGGCTAGTCACATATCTGTTTCCATCCCTGTCTTCGGCTCTTCAAAAGCAGAGAACAGCATCTGGCTGAAGACTGGTGCCCAATACATGCTGATATTAATGAATTTGCTGAGAAGGAAGAGCTTACAAAACCTTGTTTCCCTAAAACCCTAACCCTAACCCTCAGCCACAGAGATCAGGCATTGGGGATGTGGACTAGAAGTGGAATTGCCTTAGACTACTAGGACCTGGCAATAATAGCAGGTTGCCAATAATGTTAGCTGATACTATTTTCAAAGTTCCAGCAGCCAGTCTTCAGAAAGACCTCGGCCATGCCCATAATGACATTTTGTTCATTCATCATGCATGATTTATGTGTTGAGCACCTACCTCTGGGGACATGATATGTATTTGTTTTCTAAGAGTGAACGGCCTACAGGGAGCCACGAGTCCTTGTGTCCAGGACCCAAAGCCTCTCTGCTTCTCAGATGTTCTCAGGGAAGACCTGCTTCCCTCATGAGGAAGGGAAGGGTTTTCATACCTGGTTTAAGTTAGCGAACCCACTACGCTATGAACAGCCCCCTCGGGTCACCTCCAGCCTCCTCTATCCTGTCCCACCCACTGCTTCTAGTCGGAGCTTCCTAAAAGATTGCTTTCCTCCTGTCACTTCTCTGCTCGGGAGCCTACAAGGGCTCCCCATGACTTCCACATCTGGACTGCATCCTCTCTGGGTTTTCAGAACCAGTGTAATGTGGCCCCACTCTCTCAGCCAAATGGGCTCCCAGTGCTAGTCCTCACCAATGCCCAGTTCTGCTAAAGTAGGTCCACTCCCTGGTCTTCCAACAACCCATGTGAATTCTTACCTCTGAGTCTGAGGAGCCTGGGCTCTTCCCTCCACTACGGAGACCCTCACTCCCTTCTGTTTTGTGATCGTTTGCTCATCCTGTAGGGCCTGACTCGTGGTGCTGTCCCTGACCACTTGAGCAGCCCTAATCTTTCCAGTCCAAACTTCCTTCACATCTTCACACCTTCGGGCATTGCTAGCAAATTCAGCTCATTTTCTGTTTGCTAGTTCGCAGGCTTACTGAGATGGTAGAACACCTGGAACCCTGGTATATTTGATCTATTATTTGATCTATTAAATTCCAAAGTACAAACTAGGCACTGTTTTGCTTGCTGAAGATGACTTCATTCCTGATCCTTACTAACTTGTGACTCTGAACCAAGAAATAAATAAGCTGTCAAAGTAAGTGGAATTTATTATTTTCTTATTGACCTGTTCACGTTGATTTGCTCCTTGCTCATTTGTTTTGCTGACCTAGTAGGCTATCAGGAGTAGATATCAATGGTTTAAGAAAACATAATGGATGAGAAAAATTCTTAAATTTGGGATCATTCTGTTTATTAATTCATTTTTCTTTTCCTGTAAATCAGACAAACACTACATTTTCTTTCCTACCAGGGAAAATGCCTTTGTCCAGCTTGTTTCTTGGCAGCATGGTCAGATGGTGAACTCCATGAGGACAGAGGCCTTGTGACTGTCTTACTTACTGCAATAGCCCGGCACCGGGCCCGGCACATGGCGGTCACTTACAGTTTTATTAAAAGGATAAAAGAACAAGTAACTTAATGAATGAATTGGAGAATCATTGCTCTTGGGGTTTTAGGTTTGTTGGCCTTGTTTCCCCAGAGATCAGGCCTCCTACTTCTAGGATGAGTCTTGGAACTTATAATTAGTATGTTTGTTGAATGATGGATGGGTAGTTGGATGTCATCCATGGCACTTAGCACTTGGTGGTGGTGGTGAGGGCCATGCAAATATGGCTTGGTATCTACTTGGTAACTGAAATGCAGAGGCTGAGGTGGACAGGGGAAAGCTGGACCTGAACTTACCGAGGCTGGCCAGGGGTTGATCACTGTCGGGATCCTGCAATTGAAGGAAAAAAGCAATGAGTTGAGTGAGGGCAACTCAGGTGTGAGCTAGCAGTCGAGAGGAGTTTCTTGGTTCTCATTTGCATTCCTTTTTCCCTGCTACATCTAAGTTGGGGGTCTCAGCGACATCTAAATAATTGGTTAAAAATGAAAAATTTAGTCATGCACTCATTTGATGTGGTTTAACTAGTTTGCTAATTGCAGCAGCTAGTTAGCAATTGGAGAAGCAAATGGTTGCTGGGTTGTGTGCATTGCTAAATTCTTCAAGATGATTCTTCTCTATTATCTGTTTTTGTCAATAATTAGTCTATTTTTACAGATAAAATGCATTTCTGTAAAACCTTAGACACTTTACAAAAGGGGATACTCAACTAGCCAATAAGTATCCAAAGATGCTTAATATCATTACCCCTCAGGCAAATGCAAATTCAAACCACAATGAACTATCTCTGCGTAAACACCAGAATAGCCAGCATGAAAAAGACTGACAGTATTAGGTGTTAATGAGGATGTAGAGCAACTAGAACTCTCATACATTGTTGGTGGGAGTGTACCTTGGTACAAATACTTTGGAAGATGGTTTGGTTGAATCCACGAATGGAAACAGACAACTATTCTATGGTTCTATGACCCAGCAATTCCGCTCCAGGGCATGGCCAAGAGAAATTAGTGCTCATGTCTAGCAAAACAAACAAACAAACAAACAAACCTGTGTGTGGGCAGGGCACAATGACTCACACCTGTAATCCCAGCACTTTGGGAGGCCAAGGCGAGAGGATTGCTTGAGCCCAGGGGGTTGAGACCAGCCTGGGCAGCTCGGTGAGACCTTTTCTCTACAGTAAGTCAAAAAATTAGCCGGGCATGGTGGGAGCACACCTGTGGTTCCAGCTACTTGGAAGGCTGAGGTGGAAGGATTGCCTGAGCCCAGCAGGTAGAGGCTATGATACCCGTGAGTGTACCACTGCACTCCAGCCTGGGCCACAGAGTGAGACTCCAACTAAAAACAAAACAAAACAAGCAAACAAAAAACCTGTGTGTGAATGTTCAGAGTCACTTCATTCATAATGGCTAAATACTGGAAAAACTCAAATGTCAATCACTGGTGTAGATAAATTGGGGTATATTCACATAATGGAATATAATTCAGCAACAGATAAGAATAAACTAGTGCTAAGTGTAATAGCATAGACAAATTTCACAGACATAATAATGAGTGAAAGAAACTAGACACAAAAAAATATACTCTGTATGATTCCATATTTATAACACAAGATAAAGTTAATCTATGGTGATAGAAGTCAGAATAATGCTTACCACTTGGGAAGTGGGCAGTTATTGGAAGGAGCACAATGGAGACTTCTGGAATGTTGGAACACTTCTAGATCTTGTTTTAGGTGTTGGTTGTGTGGGTGTTTGTATGTGTAAAAATTCATTGAGTGGTAGACTTTATATTTGAGTGATTTATGAAACATGTGCTATACCTAGTAAAACAAACAGACAAACAAAACCCAAAACTTCCAGAACACTATGGCATTTGCTTGCTTGTTTGTTTGTTTTTTGAAATGGAGTCTCACTCTGTCGCCCAGGCTAGAGTGCAGTGGCACACTCATGGCCACCCCAGCGTCAACTGGCTGGGCTCCAACGATCTTTCCGCCTCAGCCTTCCAAGTAGCCAGAACCACATGCACGCGCTACCACACCTGGCTAATTTTTTATTTATTGTAGAGACGAGGTCTCACCAAGTTGCTTGGGCTGGTCCCGAATCCGTGGGCGCAGGCAATCCTCTTGCCTTGGCTTCCCAAAGTGCTGGGATCACAGGCTGAGCCACCGAGTCTGGCCTACTATGGCATTTCTGAGAATAGGCCTTAGGTAACCATCGACACGTGTCCACAGATACACGCAAAGGCATGTCTTCCACTTGCTCACACCACTTAATGTATGCACTCAGTGCACACACATTCACATAAAGTCAAGTCACACTCAGGGGCTGCTGACACAAAGGCTCACATACAGGGAACATGCACACCCCTTCCTGCCAGACAAAGATTAAAGGGAGGATGCTACCCATGTTCCTGCTCTCTCAACCCTTCCCTCACTTTCTCGGGTCTCCCAGAAACCTTCCTTTTCCTTCTTCCCTTTCCCAGTCTGCATAGGATTTGAATCCCCGGGCTTGGGGGGCAGCAGCTGTGCCTGTGGTCTAGATCTGTACCCAGCAACTTGCCTGCCCTGTTGTGCTGAGGTCATGTCCAACCCTAGTGTTTGGAGGAGCTGCCGGACCCTGTACATTTCTGGCTGGGATCTTTTTCCAGTATCACTTGGGAGCAAGACTGCCTCTTTTAGCCTCTGAGCAGGTGTTCTGGATTAGATATGGGGGAGGTCTTTGGGGGGTTGCCTGCTCCCATGGCTAAGCAAAGTGGACACAGCAGTTGGGAGGAGGCGCTCCTTCCTTTCCTCCCAAAAGTCAGCCAGCAGTTGGCGGGAGGGACGTGCCTGGCCTTGGGTGGTATAGCAAACAGCCAGGTTCTGAAGTCTACAGGGACTGAGTTGGAGTACAGACCCTGCCTCTTTTTAACTGTATGCATGTAGACAAGATCTTAACCTCTCTGAGCTTCGGGCGTACCCTCTTTAAAGTGGGGGAAGTAACACCTACTTCAAGGAGCTACAGTGAGGATGATCTAGCTGGTGGAAAGTTCCCATGCAGGGGTGCCCTTCCCTCTGCCCTCCTGTCCTCTGCACATCTGCAGCCTTTGGTAGAAGTCTTCATCCCAATACTTCTCTTGTCAGGCAGTCACTGTTTCCTTCATTTCCTTTTTTTTAATTAAAATTTTATTTTTAATCGACAAATAATCATTGTATTGGTCATTCTTTCTCACTGCCTTTGTATCCTTGGTATTTAGCATCAGCCTTGGATCTAGTAAAGACTCAGTAAATGACTGTGAACTGGACTGAACTCTGGATCCTGCTCTGAAGTTCATTCCCAGTCGTCTTGCCAGGGCTGGACGGAGGGGACTATTTCCAGGCTGAAGAGGAAAATGAATCAGGAGACTCTGCACTGTTGTGGCTGCAGAGTCAGATAATAATCATACCAATGGTAACTCACACACACTTGGCGCAGAACAGTTTACAAAGTTCTTTCATCGAACGCAGTCAAGGGTAAAAAGTATTGATAACAATTGTCTGATAACCAAGACGAATAGCATTAAATAATTCATTATTAAGCTAAACAAATGTTTGTAGATTGTCTACATTGTACACTACTCCAGGAAGATTCAAAGACGAGAAATAATCACCGAGAAATAATCAGGATGGGAATAGTGCCCAAGTAAGACAGCTGAGAGCCTATCCACAAGAAGCTTGCATTTCAGGGGAGAGGGAAGAGTCTGAGGAGGGAGAAGACAGGCCATAAACCAGAAAATATTATAGAGGGCTGGGTGCTAAGCAAAGAGTAATGCAGGGTGAGAGGGGACAACACCTGAATGGAGACTGAGGGTGGGAGGACTAGGGCGGGGGTTGGGGTGGTTAGGGAGAGCTTCTCTGGGGAGGTGACACCCAAGCTGAGACTCAAAGGACAGGAAGGAGCCAAGCAAGCAAAAATAAGCTTGGGGTGTTGGAGGAACAAAAGAGATCAGGATGGCTGGAGCAAGGCAGGTACATGTGGAGAGAGAAAAAGGCTGGTGGAAGAAAGACCCCATGGTGTTTGGAAGATGCAGGCAATATGCTTCGCCTGTGGTTTAGATGCTCTTGGATTTTAGTATGCAGGTGAGAGGGTGTTTGCTGAGCTGTGGGAGGCTAGAGGAGGAGGGACACATTGGAGGGCCACTGAGAGTGTCCCTTGGGCAGGCTCTTCCTTGTCAATTCATTCTTTTCCACTGAGTCTACGTGTGCATGCATGCATGCCTTAGTTGAGGTGGGTAGGGCAAGTTTCTTTTGCTTATTATTCAACAAATATTGACCATGCACCTTTGATGGGCTCAGAATTGTGCTAGAAGCTGAGGCACAGAGGGAACAAAGGAAGCTTATAGTTTGCACTGTCTGAGGCCTTGAATTCCTTATCCCTGAACCGAGGTGACTCTAGTATCCAACAGTGGCTAATATGTTTTCAATTGTTATCCCCTGAGTAGTGCTTGTGGAAACAATCCCACACCTGTCTGAAAACAAAAGAGAGAAAGAAAAAATAAACCAAATCAAATCTGAAAGCCAGAGTGACAGGGACTGTGACTATCTTGTTAATCATTGCATTCCTGAGGTCTTCTACAGTGCATGGTACACAGTGAGTATTGAATACATATCTGTTGAATGAAAGCGTTAATGAGCACATCTTAGTTTTAGGATTCAGTCTCAGGCCAGCCTTTAAGAAGATGACTGTGGTATATTCACACAATGGAATATTGTGCTGGAGTCAAAACAAATGAACTGCAGTGACACAAAATAATATGGATGGCATTAACCAGGTAATATTTAAGGAAAAAGTAAGTCCCAAAAGATTTCAGATAGCATGGAATCTTTTTATAAAGAAGCAAGGGCATAATGGTCACGAGAATCAGGATGATCTTACTTGGTGGGGAGCTTCTAGCATAGTTCCTGACCTATCAGATATGTACAGTCAATATTTGTTGAATTAATAAAACAAGAGAGACTTGTCCCCTTACCTATCTCAGTAGGGGGATGGATGTGTGTGTGAGTGAGGATCTCATGGCTAGATGTAGGTTATTGTTAAGTCCTAACTTTTATTGGGGCTGGTAGGTTTATGAAGGCTTACTACATTGTTAAAGTCAGCTAACTAGCTAGTGAGTTACAAATGGAACCTGCATGGACCAATGGTGAAAATGTCATGAAACAAAGATTATGATTCATTCAATGCTGTGCTCCCAAGTTTCAAGGAGAAAATAAAAAAGCTGCCTCTGGCTATGCTGAGTGGGTTGAGGAGGTCAAACTCTTGTCTTCACTTTGCCCTTCCATAACTATCATGCTGCCTGAGTTCTTCCAGTTAGTGGCTCATTATTTGGCTTTTCTTGAAGCTCTTTGGCAAACATTTCTGACACAGAGAGATCAGAGATGATGGATTTATAAATTGCTGGGAATGAGGGCTGCTGAAGGTCACGGGCATCAGGGCTAATGGGCAGGGAGGTAGGTGTGTTTAGGCCTATGTGGTGACTGGGGACCATCAGTGTCAGTGGCATTCCTGAACAGGATAGAACAGGGACTTATGGGCAGCTGCATCCTCTCTTAGCCTAGAGTCAATCCTGAGCTGAGGAAAGCAGAGAGTGTGGCTGAGAGGTGTGGGTACTAGGTAAGAGTCAGAGATCCAGCCTCCCCCGCCCCCCATCACTGTGATGGGTCCCTGCCATGATCACAAGATGCAAAGCTGAATCAAGACAACTTCCTTGTTTTCAGATGAGAAAACTGAGACCAGATAGAAGTTAGTAAAAGGAAGGGGGAAGTTGCAAGGCCACCAAAGACCAACTATGCTTCTTTCTGCTTTGCTGGAGCTGTCTTTGTTTATCCCCAACTTGAACTCAGCCCCTGGCTGCAACTGCCACAGCCCAGACCCAGCCCAGACCAAGTGAAGGCACTGGCCTTTTGCTTTTTGCTTGGGCCACTGACTGGGCCAGGCCTGTCTGCTCTGTTGATTCAGTCTGCAGCAGAGCCCTGACTCATGGGTCCAGTCCAGCAGGTGTCCGACCTGGGGCTCATTGGGGAATGAAGCTCCTGTTGTCTGGAGTACAGGGAAAGGACTGGAATGCCCAGGCCCCCAGGGCTCAGGAAGGCCCGAGCCTGGAGGTGGTGGTGGGGGGGGTATTAGGTGGGGGGGTGAGGTAGGGTGGGGGAAGTGGGTAGGTGTTTGACACCTGGAACACCTGCTATTGCCTGAATAGCTCGGAGAATCTTCTTTTCCTGTTTCTTGGTTGATTTCCATCAACAAAAAGACATTAATCCAAGACCCAAATGTGGAGACAGAATCGTTAACTACTACAGTCGGGTACTGTTATATAGTTTATGATATCTGCCCTTCTTAAATGCTATCCTATTTAATCCTTGGAACAACCTTGAGAAATTATCCCCATTTCACAGAAGAGGAAAACAAGGCTCATATGCATTAGGTGGAGGCTGTGGTTTCAGAGCAAGTAAGTAACAGATCCAGCTTTCGGGCCAGGCTTCTGGACTCGGCAGAATGTTGTTTTCATTTTCTCACAGTTTCAGGAGCCCATTTGGGTGTCATTTAGCTGGTGCTGGGTCCTTTGGAATCCCTCACAATGTAATCTTGCTGTGTATAATTAGCGTGCAATCAACATGCACAGATTGCCCCCAGCACTTCCCCATTCCTTCCTTGGTCCGAAGGCAGAGTGACCTCTGCTCGGTTCCTGGTCTGCCATGTCATCCATGAATGGGGGTAGGAGAGCTCCCTCAAAGAGCATATCAGGCAAAGGGCCTACTGCAGGGCTTTGTCTTTTAGGCAGGGCTGTATTGGTGTCAGTACTCCCCCTTCCTTCTCTTCTGTTAAGTTTCCACCTTTCTCCCCATTTCTCCTTCCTTCAGTCTCTCCCACCACACACGCTATCTTAGATTCTGGAGAAACTCACGGTTGGACTTAGCTCAGCTCCAAATGACAAACGAACATCTTAGGGTCCTGTTTCCCCTCCAGCTCAGGCAATGAACCCTGTTTTCCTTCTAGCTCAGAGACAGTGAACCCAGACACAGGCAGCTCTTGTTTCTAAATGGAGTGAAGGCTATGTGTGCTGCAGAGAAGTCACAAAGAAGCAGTCTGAAGAGTATGAGTTCTCACCTTGCCTTGTCTTTTAACTTGCTGTGTGACCTTGGACCCACCCCTCGAATCTCTGAACTTCAAGGTCCCTTCAGGTAATTGGGAACTCTCTTTCAGAGATGAGATAAAGGGTTAATAACCTCACAATGAAATGGGCGAGCGCTCCATCAGGCTAATAAAGAGGAGAAGAAGAAGCAGCAGTGCAAGGAGGCTAAAGGAACAGAAAGCTGGGCCAGCTCCTTTGTCTGCTTTCCTCGCCAAGGAGCCTGCCCCTGGGGCCTTATTTCTCTTTTCCCGTCTGCTGTGCTGACTCTGCATTGCCTTGCTCTGGAAAGAAATCAGTAGAGGCAGAGCTGAACCAATTAGAATGTGAACGAAGGAAGAAAACTAGCGGCATGTACAAGGGGGCTTTCTGGCCCTTCTCCCATCTGTGGCAGCTTCAGGCTCCCATGGGGCCAAGACACTGGCTTCCCATGGTCTCACAGGAGCATCTAGAGCCAGAGATGCCGCTGTTGCTAGGTGATGGGATAAGCAGGTCCTTGGAGGTTCTGGCAGGTGGCAGCTAGGTTGCTGAGGCCAGCGGCAAGCAGTGGAGGAAAACCCAAGGGAAGGGCGGGGAAAGTTCTGTGGGTGAACCAAGAGACCCAGAGGCACCCACAGTCAGATCTCAGAGCGGGGCTCGGCCACGGCTGGCTCGTTTGCTCAGGGGGCTCCCTGAGGGGGCCTCACACTACTCTCTGACTTCTGAACCTGCGTCCCTCCCCCAACCCAACTGCAGACAGCCGTGTCCTCTTCACCAGCAGCTGGGACAGGCAGTTTGATGCCTTTGCTGGGCTGGAAACAAGGTCCTCTCTCCTGCATGCCTCAGCCATGACAGGTAAGATAGGGAGAGGTATGCAGGGCTCGGGCAGGGGAGGAGGGCATGTGTTTCTGAGGTGAGCCTGGCTGTGCTATGGCAGCCCAGAGTGCAGGGAGGTTCTCAGAGCTGACTAATCACTCCTGTATCCAAGCATCCTCTGGCATTATTATCCTGTCTCCAGGCAGGTCTGCCCCCAGCCCAGGCCACACACAGTAGGGTAACAAAGTTCCCACACGAAGGAGATTCAGGGAGAATTCTCACAAATGCTGCCTGTGTTTAGGAATCCTACGGCAACACTTTTTCCTGTAGTTTTAACCTCAGCCTCGGCTGCTACATTAGAAACCATTTTGCCTTGTTTTAAGCCACATAGGTGCTGACCTGTTGG
This sequence comes from Tarsius wallacei, assembly GCA_963574415.1. Classification (NCBI taxonomy): domain Eukaryota; kingdom Metazoa; phylum Chordata; class Mammalia; order Primates; family Tarsiidae; genus Tarsius; species Tarsius wallacei. The sequence continues at coordinate 10,543 of CAUYQG010010175.1, forward strand.
CAATTTGAGCCGAGCACCTCAGCCACTACTGTGCACATAATGGCTCCAGGGTAGGGCTTGGGGCAGATGGGAGGTGTCATTATCTTGCGCCAGCCTGCTGTTTAGCTTCTGTCATTTAAGAATCAGCCTAGCTCGGTGACTCAGCCTGTAATCCCTCGCTTGGGGAGGCTGAGGTGAGTGGATTGCCTGAGCCTGCGGGTTTGAGACCCACCTGGGTAACTTGGTGAGACCTCATTTCTACAATAAATAAAAAAAAATTAGCCGGGCGTGGTCGCGCGCCTGTAGTTCCAGCTGCTTGGAAGGCTGAGGCGGAAGGATCGCTGGAACCCAGCAGGTCGAGGCTCCAGTCTGGGCAAGAGTGAGACTCCAACTCAAAAAAAAAAAAAAAGAATCAGCCTAGCTCTTAACTCCAGGAAGGGCCTGCGGAGTGTGAAGATGTAACTATCCCTGTCTCACAAAGGGAGAAACTGAGGCTCAGCAGTTATGCTCTCTCTCTAGAGACAATGCGAAGGGCAGGAGTGAGGCATTAGTGCATGCCTGTTGGATTGGACTAAAGACAGTGTTGGCTCCCATTGGAGGGCCCTTGCTTCCAGGTGACACTGCTGTTAACTGTAGCTATTACAAATCCTTCTGAAATCCCTCTCTTGGTCTCAGGAGAAGCAGACCAGTCTCTCCCACCTTTCTGAGTTCTCAACAATTCTGTGTTCAGTTTTCCTTCTGCCCCAGGGTGGTGGGTCTATCCGAGCTCGCCTTCTCTTCCCAGTAGGGTCTGTGGCAGCTTCACGCTCCCATGGGGGCCAAGGCAATGGCTTCCCATGGTCTCATAGGAGCCAGAGATGCTGCTGTTGCCAGGTGATAGGATAAATAGGTCCTTTGATCGCCTTTGCACACCTGAAGGCACCGCCTGGACAATGACTGCAAAGGCCTTAAGAGAGCTATCAGGGGTCAAGTCATGCATTCAGACTTCCAGCCTGATGGGGACCCTTCGAGGTTTGCCATTGGGAAGGTCTGATGGACTGAGTTGTTGGTGCAAATTAATGAGATGATGCACGTGGTGTGGCTGGCTTGGTGTTTGAAATATAGGGGAGTGAAATCAAATATAGGAGAGTGAATATAAGTGAAAATTAGAGTCCTCAGCACCGGGTACCCTAGAGGTATAGGGGCCAGAACCTCTCACAAGGAGTGTCTGCACTGTGGTTCTATACAAGGGCTAGGCTGAGCATTCTCATTTGTTCTGGATGCTCTGATGATAACCGGTCTTGGGTGGGCCCATCTGGCTGCTGTAGCCAGTATCCTGGCAAAGGTCTCGTGACTCCTAGATCTCTTTCCTGTGAACTCTGAACTCATGAGCCTATTAATAGAGCTTTAATGGTGCTTCAGTGATTTCACTGCATCTATTACTTAGTGGTTGCATAACCTGAAGTTCCTCTACCACCTTCCTGCCCACTCGTATAACTCTGTGAGCGCTTCGTGAAGTTTCTCCTTGCTGGGATGCCTTTTGCCAGGAGAGGCTGTGTTGTGCAGCGGGTGAAGCCCAGACCTTGGAATCCTGCAGCCTGGCTCTGAATCCTACTTCTGTCACCACCGTCCTGAGGCCTTCGGGAAGTTACTTAACTACTGAGAGCCTCAACGTCATTTGTATGTGTGTGAGAGAGAGTGAGAGAGCGAGAGAGCAAGAGAGAGAAATTCAATGAGTCTCTCTCCTAATGATTCCCAAATATATACAGCATGTAGCACATTGCCTGGTGCATGGTAACAGTGCAATAATTGTTAGCTGTAATTGTAATAATAAGAATAGCAATAGTTTATTCATTCAGTAAGACACTGTCCTGGGGGCTGGAGGTATAGCAGTGAACAAGAGGCAGAGTTCTTGTGCCCATGGAGTATATTCTATTAATTATTAATAACAATATTAAAATAAAACCTGGCAAGTTCATGACAGAGTGGTTACTCAAAATTATTTCTTATTAACGGGAAAGAGCTTGGTAGAGGGCCAGGCCTGTATGTGGTAGGAGCTAAAGAAATGGCAGTTATTTTTATAATTTCATAGGCCAAAGGGCCTGACTTCGAGAGGGGATTCTATGGACTAAGTGTATCAGGAAAGAGTGACCAGGAGCATTAGGGGACGAAAAGTGATGACATGTGACCTGTGAACTCTCTGTGAAGAGAGGGCAGAGGATGCAGGCTGGAGAAGCAAGGACCAAGGAACGCATGAATAGGATCCTTCAAAGTGTGTATGACTGTCTTGAGGTAAAGACAAAGATGATGCTGAGGAGGAATGGGGGAATTCACAGAAAGCCCCTTCACTTGGCAAAGGAAAGATTGCTTTAAGCAACCAGAGTTTCTAGAAACAGAAGGTGTATGAGCAGAAGCTGGATTGTGAAGGAGGTTTCTGCAGCAGAAGAGGGCAGGACCAGATAAGGGTTCTACATATTCCTGGGGGATTAGACTGATCCCCCAGCTATGTAGCCTGGGGAGGGAGGCAGGTCAGAGTAGATGGGGGACACAGTCTTTTCAAACACTGAATCTCTGGGGTTTTTTTCCCCCTCTGTGTTCCATATGGGGGTTGCATTAGATTTCAGTGAGGCAAAGGGTTCTGAGATCAAAATATACTTGGGGAAACCACTCATCTGGAAGGCCACTTAGGTTCTTTCTCTAGGGTCTGTGATCCTGAAGAGCTTGCCTGAAACTTCTTTTGTCTCATCCCACAGATAAGACTAGTCCTAGGCCTGATCCACAAATAATATTCTCTCCTTAAATCAACTTTCTATCCATAATGGCCTCTTGGTAACTTGGAGTTTTTTTCCTGAGCAGCACTGGGTAGGAAACTTCAACTGAATCTTCCAGAGTATCTTGCTAGTACTTAGCACACAGTAGATGCTCAGGGAATACATGCTCAAGGAATGAACAAATGTATGCAAATTATACAGGAAGAAGTTGAAATAGCAGGAAATGCCCAAAGCATCAGTCTACTTGACCTATACCAGCATCCAAAGCCCAGCCAGACCAATGGGCAGGATATTTTGTGGCAGAAGATACCATTGCCACTCCTGGACAGGGACCATCTGAGTCTCTGACCCTCTTCCTCAAGTGTTCCTTTTATCTGCTACACTACGAGAGTTTCCGGCTGCACGTGGATTCTGGAAGGAAGCTGGAAGCTTCCCTGGTGCTGGAGTAGGGGAGGGCTGCTTGGTTTTGAGTCTTGTTTACAAATTTCTCTGCTGTAGTCATGATGGTTAGTCAGAGTGGCAGGCTGGGAGGTGGAGTTAGACATGTCACAGGGGGATAGCCAAATTGGCTCTGCTCCGACTCTCCCCCTTCCCTGTCACTGGGGTTTCCAGGCAGGCTCAGGCCTGTGCACACCCAGCCCTGTCTGGGATGAAAACACCTTAGTAATACCCCAGACAGAATCTGGCTTGTTTTCCAACTGCAGTTGGAGGTGAACCTTGTTTCCATTGTCAGATAAAGCAGAAGCTGGTTATAGGGGCTTCAGTCTTTGATCATTTATATGTCATTCACTCATTCATTCATTCACAAACATTTACCAAGTTCCTACTTCATGCCAGGGCCTGTGCTAGGTTTTGGGCTAAAAGATAGAAAAAGCACAGTCTGGTGGCAACAAGTTTATAAAAAAAAAGGGCAGATGAATGCATTTTAGGTTTGGGAGAGTTCATTTTCTTGGGCAACCATTGCTTGGGAACACGAAGTATTTTATTGAGGCTGATGTTTTCACCTAATTGAGAAGGAAGACTGTGGGCAGAAGAGGTGCCCAGGAAACCTGAGCCCATGAAGATTTTCAGGCCTGAGAGCGTTTGTGTGCTGCTGTCCTGGATTGTTCTGGGGCTTGGGAAGCTTGTCGAGAGTCCCTGAGCCCTGTTTTAGACCTGCTTTTCTCCTCTCTTTTTTTTTACCCACTTCTTCCCCTGGCCAGGTCTCTTGGGCTTTGTCATGGGGCTAGGCTAGGGAGGGAAGGATGACTGCACTGAAGGAAGGCAGAGAGGAGGAGGGAGGCCTGGGGACATCAGGAGACCTGACTCGTAAAGCCCTTCTCCAGGTCAGCACCCACTGTAGAGCTCAACCCCCAAGGTCAGGAAGAAAGAGCCCTGGGAGATGGAAAGGGCATGGCAGATGCTGCTTCTACTTTAGCACGTGCTGTTCCTTGGCCTGGAGCTTCTCCTGCCATGCCCCACTAGCTTTTTTTCTGTCTCAGACCCCTCTGACCCCCAGCAAGGCCCATGCCCTGGTGTAGGCCTCCCTGCTTCCTGCTTGTTGCCTCACAGCATACATCTCAGTAGCTGGTTAAACATGAGTGTGTGATATTTTATTATCTCTATCCCTCCCCACCCTCCACACTCTCCAGATGCAGCTCCGCGAAAACAGGCTCCATGTCTGCTTTCTCTCACAAGCCAGTGAGTCTCTAGTGCCTGGCATGGATGAGGCATGCCACCCCTCTGTGGAACGAATGCACAGAGCTGGACCCTGCTGCCCAGACTGCTGGGGAAGGGTGGCCCGTGCCAAGTTCTGAAGGTGGCTCAGCTTGGCCCCCCTGGGCATGGGGCAGGGAGTACCCTGAACCCGAGTTGTGTGGAGGAGCCTGCATGACCTTGCATGGGGTCAGAGCTCAGCCTGTCCCCGCTCTGATCCTTGTGCTCTTTATTCCAGCCACAACACCCGACCCCCTTGCCCTCACTCTCCCACTGTTGTTGCTCACATGCAGCTCCCTCTTCTGGAACACTCTTCCTACCTTCTCTGCCTAGAGAGAGATTACTCATCCTTCAAAGACGAATACAAATATTTTCTCTTCTGGGACAACTTTCTGACCACCCTAGAGAGAATCTACTACCTTCTTGGCTCCAGAGGTACCTTAAAATCACCACTGGTATTATACTTGTCACACTCCCTTTTTTGAGGACCTCAAGAGTGGAACTTCCCCCATTTAGAGGCTGGCCAATTTCAGGGACTGATTAAATGGTGACTTGCTGGATGGAGATTCTTTGGGGTCATGGTGACACCAGGTGCCCTCACCCAGGTGGTGAGGGATCCAGGAGAGCAGGTAAAGACAGCAGCCCTTCTTTGCCCATCCTGCCCACTAGGGTCTTCCCACCGCCCAACTGTCAGCTTGCACCTCAGAGCCCAGGATGGCACCACCAGGACTCCTGGACCCTGTGCCTCAGTCTGGGGCAGCCCTTGCAGTGCTCCCAGGCCTCTGCTGCCCACGGGCTGGCCTGCTGACTTGCCAGATTCCCAAGCTCAGCCAAGCCCAGTGAAGCCCCTTGGGTCTGTACCAGGCTGGCAAGGAAAGAAGGAGGCGGGAGGGAGGACCAGCTTCCTCCAGAGCAGCTAGAAGGGTCGGGAATGATCTCAGGGGGTTACACCCCCATTTTATGGCTCATGGTGTATTTGGGGCCTCAAGGGCAGTAATGAGTCAAGGCCAGGATGGCTAGTCCCAGGGTCCCTGACTTCCCTCCAGGCCTAGGTTACAGAGTAGATATCAAGGGACATGTTTCCCTCAGGGACAGAACTTGGGCTCTGATTTCTGCCCATGGCTAATCCCTGGCTCCAGCTCTCCCTGGGCATACCGAGTTTAATGGGTTTTAGGAAGAACCATTGCTAAGAAGCAGTGCCATGAGGAACTCTCTCTGTTCCGGGGAGTGGCCTTTGGGGATGGAAGGAGGAGGGAAAGAAGACAGCAGGACTGAGTCTGGGCATGAGCCCTCCCACCCTATCCCCAGGGCTGGGAGTTATGACTGTCCAGGCCTCATTAGAGGGAAATGATGGGGTTATTGGGCACAAGTGGTTTAAAGGTTAGCTGGGGGCCAGAAGCTTCCTTGATCCTACCTCAGAGCTTGGCCATGTTGCTTCCTGGCCTTTGGGGCCCCAGGCCTGACACCTCCCCCAGAGTGTGCCCAACTATTCCTTCACTCATACAGCAATGCCCAGCTCCTTCCCTGAGTGTGCCACCCAGCTGTCATTTCCTAGAGTGACTTCCTCTTTAGTCCTAAGTTCTTATATTTGTATAGGGCCTCATGGTTTATAAAACCCATTCATGTATATTAGCCATTTAATCTCTCCACTAACCCTGTGAGTGCTTGTGGGGTGTTGTGGGTCATAAGATTTCCACTTACAGGGGAGAAAATGAGTCTCAGAAAGATCAAAGTCTCAAGACTGCACAGCGAATCAGGGAGCTGACCTCAGCCTTTTGATTTGACAGTTAGCGCTCCGGTCATCTGCCCTGGAAACAATTCCCTTCTCTGTTGCTCCCCCTCAGAGCCAGCCCAGGTCTCCTCAGGCCACTCAGAAGCAGCTCACAGCCAGGCAGGAGCCCCAGGGGATGGAGTGTCCCTGTACACAGGCTGAGCTTCTGGGGTACCTCCTTGGATGGAGAAGCAGGAAGCTGTGCTTTGATCTGGGCTCGATTCCACAGTGAAGCAGCCAAGCCCCCTCCCCTTTCGGACCCTCGGCTACTCTAGCACTGTGAATAGCCCTTGCCAGACTCTTCAGAAGAGTGTCCTGGAAAGTGCTCAGGCTGCAAGTCAGGACACAGTCACTTGAGGGGCCCCTGCAGGTCACATCCTTCCCCCTTGGATAGCTGCTTCCTTTTTCCTTCCCTTTCACTTTGGTTGCTGGGCAGTGGCTGCCTCTTGGCCAAGGATCAGAGAATGAAGACCCCTGGGTTCCACCTCAGACCCAGGTATTGTCTCTTCCCCTCCCTGGTCCTCAGCTGTCCTCTTTGAAAGATGGGGCTGACTCTCTTTGCACCAAGACAGAGAAGTTGCTGTAGGTGTCCAGAAAAGAACGAGGAGAGAGGGTGAGGGAGGAAAAGAGATCCAGTAGATATCCACAAACACCCCAACTTGTTTGGAGGCCTCTCTACATCATTTTCTTTAAAAGGAAAAGGAGTCAGTTTCCCAGGGAGTGGCAGAGGGTCACCATGGTTTCCAAACAGTCCCCCTTGCCCAATCTGATCCCACTTGGAAAATTAGTGCCAGCCTTTAGCCAACAGACCAGGAGACACTGGGCAAAAGACCACACAGGATTCAGGAGGGAATAGTCAGAAAGGAGAGCCCTGGCTCTGTGCTCAGCTTCTTTGGGGGGCTGACCCAAAGACTGGGAGCAATGGAGGAAGAGAGGGGACAGGTGAGAATGAGACATGTAAGGGGCTGGGGTGTAGAGGGGATTCAGGTATTACCTCCTTTTTAACCTGGAAGGTGTTACAAAATTCCCAGCCGATGACCTCTCAGGCTGCTTGAAATGCCCTTTTATGGGGAGACCCGCCCTTCCCAGTCTTGGGAGCAGACTCCCCCTCACTCACCATGCTGGCTCTGTGATCTTCCTGATTTCCCTACAGCCTGGAGCTGAGACCAGCGACACAAGTCAGTAGGAAGGCATCCTTAGATGGGTCCTGGCTGGCCAACAGGTCAGAAATCCCTGGTCAGCGCTGGCTGGAAGAGGCCTAAGTGCAGGGCAGGCCTCGGTCCCTCATGTCCAGCATCCTTGTCCCCTTAGCAAGCCAGCTGCCTCCCACTGCTGTATTCCAGGATTGACTCAGGGACTGTGGGGCGTGTCAATTAAAACAACCCTACAGGTGAAGTTGCCAAACTGGAATGAGTATGTATCTTGTAACTTGACACCATCTTAGGGGCAGGGACAACACCTGGAATCCTTCGTGGGGGCCCTTCAGCCACAGATCAGGTGACACACCTAAGATGCCACAAAAGTCTTCCCGCTTGAATGACTTCCACTTAACTGGTGTTGGCTGAGGGTGATGCCAGAAGTATCCTCTCCTCCCTTTGAGTTGCATGACTTCTCACTGTGTGGGTGCTTTCGTTTGGGGTTCTGGAAAGTTGGGGGAGTCTAGGGATTGGGTGGCAACATTTGCAGTTCAGTAGAATGGGATCATTGCCAGGTGTGGATAGTCCACGGAGAAGGAGAGAGTTTCTTTTAGGGAGATAGGCTATACCCACTTTCTCTGAATCCCAGAAGCAGAGCTGTCCTGCATAGAGCTTACAAGTGCTTCTTGTTACTGTCTTACCGGTCATTAAATATTTTGAAAATCACTCTTGCTGCTATGGCTGGGGCCCAGGTCTCCTCTTCCTGGTTTAATTCTGATGGCTGCCACTGCCTTCTGGCCAGGGGATTTGCAAGGTGAAACCTCAGACCCACAGGCCATAGAGCTGGGAGGGACTTGGGTAACCATCTACTCCGTTCCTGTATTCTGTGGGTGTCAAAATTCCAGATAGTCAAAATCAATTACCCAATATCACAGAGTAAATTAGTGTCTGATTCCAAACAAATCTAGGTCTTCTTCCGTTTCTCAGCCCTGACGCTCCCAGGGCTTCTACATGTCATCGCTTTCATTCTCACAACCACCCCATGAAGAATATTTTGTTCCCATTTGTTGGCTGAGGAAGCTATAGCTTATGGAGATGAAGTCATTTTTGGCAGAACTGGGGCTGGAACCTGGTTTTCCTACCACTGCCAGATGTGTGAACAACTTGAAAGCCACGGGTCTGTGATGACATGGCCCAGGGAGGACTCCCGTGATGGCTCAGCTGGAGGAGGAATATTGGGTAGATTTAACTGATTTTGGCCACATTTCAGCTGATCAATGAGGCAAGACCTTGGGCAGCAGAGATCAGAGGCTGGCCTAGAGGGGCTCCAGATCCAACATGGCCACAGCCCTTCTCCACCCAAGGGTAGTGGCCTTTAGGGTTGGGAGTTTGGGGCAGAGCCAAGAGCCTGTGATCTCAGAACAGGAACCTCCCTGTTAAGGACTGCAGCAGTGGGACAGCGAGAGGCTGGTGGGCCACCCTGGGCCAGGTTTTCCGTTGTTTTGGTTCCTCTACATGCCAAACTAAATGCCTGGCCCACAGGTTTGCATGTCTTTACCGGGTACTCAGGTTATGAACCGGGAAGGAGGTCGTTGCCTGGGCAAGAAGGCAGCAGGGCATGGCTGGGTGGAGACACAATGACTCAGCCTCCTGACTCCAGTTCCTAGTTGAATCTGGGAGCTCGTGGAGAAGAAACACATGGGCAGAACTGGGCAGGGCAGCTATGAAGGTCTATGGGTGGAGGCACAGAAGCTTGGGCAGAACAGAGGCCCACTTCTCCCAGGTGCCAGGTGCAGATGGCTATACCAAAACCCCAATTCTTCCAGAGGAAGCCTCAGCTCCTTCTCAGCCCTGTCCTGCCTGTCTCTTTCTCTTTTCCACACATCTCTTTAGGTTCTCCTTCTGTTTTTCCTTCCCGTTTTTCTTCTTTTCACTCTCCTTTTATCTTTCCCTCTTCTTCAAGTAATATTTCCTCTTCCTTTTTCCCTTTCCTCTTCTGTTCCCAGCGTGTGAGTCAAGATCAGAGACAGAGTTATCATGATGCTCAAGTTCAGAACCCCTTGCTCCAATGGCTCCATCCAGGACCCTGGGGAAGGTTCCAGCAATGTGTTCATGTAGTCATATGGCTTTGTAAATTTTGTGAAAGATTTCTTTGGTGTACTTTCTCTTAAAGAAAGGCCTTCAGAATGTATAAGATTCAGGCCTCACAAAACCAGGATCCTCCTTGGTCAAGAGCATGGGCAATAGTAGCCTGGAGTCCTGTGTCCTAATGTCAGCCACTAACAATTTGTATGACTGTGGGCATTTTATTTCATGCTCCTGAGCTCTGCCTTCCTCATCTGTAAAGTGGGGATACTAATAGTCTGACCTCATAAGGTTGTCATGAAGATTAAATGAGATAATCCTTGTAAAGTGTCTGGCACCTAAGGGAGATTTATCTGATTCATTTCACGAGATACGTGTTTATAGAGCTCATGTTAGAGCTGGCTCTTGTGCTAGGCACTGGGGATTAGGAAGTAAAAACAGGCCCTGAACACTCATACCTTATAGCCTACTGGAGGATATAGGATAATCCACACATCACAATAACTTCAAAAGATGTCCTAGTAGAGATAAAAAGAAAACACTTTGGGGGTTTGGAAAACATTCTTCATTTTTCCTTTTTTTCCCTCCTTCCCTTCTTTCTTCATTTTTCCCCTAGATATTTTTACTTAGATATGTAATTTGTAGGACAATATATTACTTGTTAGTTGTTTCTGATTGTGCATTTGATGTTAATATCAGCAGTCACCCACTCATCCATCTATATGTGCCTGTTCATACACACATCCATCTAGTAAATATTTTTTATGATGATATCAGACAATGTGGTTAGACACTGTGGTTGGAAAAAATAAAATAGTTCCTGCCTTGAAGAGCTTGGTCTGCCCACGTACTGTACTTTCCCTATTTTTTTTTTATTTGGAATCTCACTCCATCACCCAGGCTGGAGTGTAGTGGCATGCTCACAGCCACCCCAGCATTGAGCTGCTGGGCTCTGGTGATCCTTCCGCCTCAGTCTTCCAAGTAACTGGAACTACAGGTGCACACTACCACACCCGGGTAATTTTTTTATTTATTGTAGAGACACAGTCTCATCATGTTGCCCAGGCTGGTCTTGAACCCGCGGGCTCAGGCAATCCTCTCTCCTCAGTCTCCCAAAATGCTGGGATAACAGGCTTGAGCCACTGCGCCCGGCTGTACTTCCCCTATTAAAGCAGGAGTTTCTGAGGGCAGCAAGCCCTCTAGATCTTCTAGCTCAAGGTGTGTCTGTGAAACCAGCTGTGTTGACATCAGCTGGGAGCTTGTAAGAAATGCAGAATCTCAGCATGCTCTCCTCTTGCTCAATCAGAATGTGCATTACAAGATCCCCAGGTAATTCCGCTTTACCTTAAAGTTTGATCAATGCTGATCTTTTCCCACATTCAAGAGTGAGTAGAGGCTGTTATTTCTGAAGTGAGCTGAATTCAGATACTGAAGCTTGACATAGATGAACCCCTGGGGTTCTTTCCAGACAGCAGAGCCTATGGCTCTTTCCTCTGAACCCAAGTAATTTGAGATCAGTTTCAGTCAGTGACAGACCCTTTTGCCCAAACTTCTTCCAAGAAATTAGGTAAAGACACAGAGGGTGGGCATGAGCTGGCAACAGCTCTAATCATCCATGCCAAGCAGCTCTGGAATGCTGTGTAGGGAATACAGTGACTGTCCTGCAGGGACAACAAGGGGCACCTTGGCTCACTGTGAGGGGGTGCAAGCAGGTTCTCGGTTGATGCAATGACTTTATAGAGAGGATTTTCACTGTTTAGCAACCCTGATCTTAAGGCATAGTTTAGGCCCAGAGATGGTCAAATGGAGCCTCAAATATCTATGCCAAAGAACTGGGGAAATTGAGAATCCCAAACCTGAATATCAGCCCTGACCCCCAGTCACTTATTGGGTGAGAGCTGACCTTCTGCTTGTAGGCCCTGCCAGAATGAACAGGTGTTCCCTTCCACGCATGCATGATCTAAGGCTGGGGGCGGGAGCGGGGGGAAGACAGGTGTGAACCTGACAGAATGACAGAATATGTTTGCTTCGAATAAGCCACACACAGTAAAGATATGGCTAATATACAATACGTGCCCCCGTATACCAGGATCTTATGCCTGTGGGAAGAAGTCACATTGCTTTATTTTGTCCTTGCAGCCACTCTAAATTATGGGTGCTGCTGTTACCTCCATTTCACAAAGGAGGAAACTGAGGATCCAACAGGGCTGGGATCTACATCAGTGTAACACAGGATGCCTAGGCCTTCTGCACCACCCCATGCACAGGTGGGCCCTGCGTGGATTGTGGCAAGGGTCTGCAATGGCCTCTGTAGTCCTGTAGTCCTCCAGGGACTTCTGAAAAGCTGCTTAGGTCCCCATAGCATCAGAGCCCCGCCTGGGCTTATCTCGGGTCCTGGGGCAGCGTCTCCATTGCCTGTGTAATTTGAAAGAGTCTCAGTGAAAGATCTTTTCATTGAGCCCTCTCCCCTTAAATTAGGTGAGGAACGAATTTCAAGTTACTTCTGAGTCCAGCCTCCTTCTTTTCATCTGTTTCACCTGGGCATCCCAGTGGTTAGAAGACACAGGGGGAACAGTGGGGCTAGGAGATACTGTTTTCCATTCTAGCTGTGCTATAGACTTGAAGCCTTGAATGTGCAGTATGTTGACAATTTTTAAAAAAAATATTCTGACTAGAAAGTAAGTAGTGTAGATTTACTTTATGACAATTATTTTCTCAGGATCTGGACAATGAACAACATATACATGGAAGAACCCTCAGGTGCACCATTTTTTTTTTTTTTTAGTTGGAGTCTCACTTCATTGCCCAGGCTGGAGTATGGTGACATGCTCACGGCCACCCCAGTGTCAACCTTCTGGACTCAGGCGATCCTTCTGCCTCAGCCTTCCAAGTAGTCAGAACTACAGGTGTGCGCTACTGTGCCCAGCTAATTTTTTGATTTATTGTAGAGATGAGGTCTCATCAAGTTGCCCAGGCTGGTCTTAAACCCATGGGCTCTGGCAATCCCTCACCTTGACCTCCCAAAGTGCTGGGATTACAGGCTTGAGCCACTGCGCCAGGCCAGGTGCATCTTTAAATCTTAGCTATAATGGCTCTGTCTCCTACCAACTGTATCACCTTGGGCATATACTTAACCTCTCTGTGCCTCACTTTCCTCATCCACAAAATGGGGGCAATAATAGGGCTTACCTCCCAGGGCTGCGGTGAAGGTTGAGTGACATAATACTTGTAAAGTACAGTGGCATCTGGCACACAGTAAATGCCATCTAAATAGTGTCAGTGAAGTGACAATGATTATTATGTGTTACAGGCTGAAGGAACATTACCTTCAAAATGTGCTTTTTTGGTTACTGTGTGCCATATATTCTACACACATTGTTAATTAATTCTTTGCTGCTCCATCAACAGTCCAGGAGGTAGAGAGACAAACTTTCTCTCCCTATGAAACACCTTTCTGTCCGTTTATATCCAATCCTGAGAAAACGGCATTAAATCCATTCACTCTGCCCTCATGGCCTAATCATCTCTCATTAGGCCTCATCTCCCAGCATGGTTGAGCTGGGAATTAAGTTTCCAACACATGCTCTTCAGGGGAGCCATTCAAACCATAGCAATAACCTGGCTAAAACAGTCCCTTAGTGTCTGGGGCCCTGTGCCCCCTGGGAGAGTTCTTTTTTTTTTTTTTTTTTAATCTGTGGCACCAGCACAGTGCCTGGCAAATACAAGGTGCTTAAATGTTGGTTGAGTACATTTAGTTTAAAACACAACTCTTCCCACAGAGGACAATAATTCTGGCAGTAGTGTTGGAAAGAGGCGGGGAGACCAGGTTAGAGGCAGTTGCAGTAGTTTAAGTGAGAGATGGAGAAGGTCTTCATGAAGGCATGGTCCATGAGGATGAAGATGAAGAAAAAAGAAGAGAAATATGATTTGACATTCTGCTCTGTGTTGTGCTTTATAAGATATCTAATTTTGTGTTATTGACCTTGCAAATAGAGTCTTGGTGTTTCCATTTTACAGATGAAGGAGTTGAGGGAGCTGGCCCAACACTCACACCCCATACTTGTCAGGGAGACACAGGGCACGAGATAGGTGCAGGGTGCTGGGTTGCTGGAGGTTAGAGATGTTGCTGATGCAGAATCAAAAGGAACGGCTTGGGGAGGAATTGGGGATGACTCAGGTTTCTCTATGGGTGATGGAATCGATGGTGGGCCATTAACAGATGAGTTCATTGGGTTGACCTCGTTGGAAAAGAGAATGCATTTAGATTGCCTATGGCCAGGCCTTGCCAAATCCCAGGGATGATAATTTATTGATAATGCCGGTGCCTCTGGTTTGACTGAGTGCTTTTGGCCACAGCGTGATGCCAGCTGCTGCTCCTGGATGCCACTGGGCCTCGGGGGTTGCCAGGGATGCAGACACAGTGCCTCTGGGTGGTAGACGCTCACCCCTTGACCCCAGGTTCCCTGCTTTTCCAAATGGACTTCATCTCCAGCCTGAAAGGCCATCAGTGAACAGCCGCTGTGTGAGATTTGATGCAGTCGTCATCCCAAGTGCCCCTTACTCGACCTCCCTTCTCCTTCATCTTCTTCCCTGCCCATTCCCCAGGCTGCCCGTAGAGGAGTCGGTTCAGGGCCAGAACGAAAGTTCTTTTTTTTTTTTGAGTTGGTGTCTCACTCTGTCACCCAGACTGGAGTGCAGTGGCCGCTCCCGGCCACGGCAGCCTCGACCTGCTAGGCTCTGGCGATCCTTCTGCCTCAGCCTTCCCAGTAGCCGGAACTACAGGCGTGCGCTACCACGCCCGGCTGATTTTTTGATTTATTGTAGAGATGAGGCCTCGCCAAGTTGCCCAGGCGGGTCTCGAACCCGCGGGCTCAGGCAATCCACTCACCTCAGCCTCCCAAAGGGGCGGGATTACAGGCTGAGCCACCCAGCCCGGCTAGAATGAAAGTTCTTAAACCTGAAATCCTCAGGCCCATACTATCCCTTGGTCTTAGCCCCAACTCCATAAAAGCCTCTCATTCATCCAGCATTTCCTGACAGCCTACAGGGGCTGACCATTGAGGACACAAGGATGAATAAGGCACCGTCCCTGCCTCCAAAGCTCTTTACCGGAAACCTGATGCAGACATTGTGCTGTGAACCTGCTGGAAAATGCTAAGAGGAAAATACAGACAGAGCCGGAAGAGTCGGTGCAGCCTCCCCATGGAGGGAGCGTTTGAACTGAGCTTATGAGGATGAACAGGACTCTGTTAGGTGGGAAACCGGGGCATGATGGGAAGAAGGGCATCCAGCCCAGAGAGGAGGCCAGGGTTGGGGGGATGGATAATACATAGCCCCAGTTAAGTGAAACTCTCACAAAAGACAGCTTCTCTTGGAGGATGTGTATACAGCTAAGCAACTTGGACACACACCTTATGTACAGACTAAAAGTCCCCAAACTAGGGTTCTGGAACCCAGAGATTATTATGCAAGATGCTCCACTGGGATAGAGAAAAAAAACATGGAAATGTCTATTTATGTGTATTTTGTAACTAACAAAAAAGAAAGCATTTAAACTTTTCTAATATTTAAGGTGCAGGTTGACTCTGTGCCTGTACTTGGTCCCTGTGTCAGTGGCCCACATGTTACCTGTGTCCGAGAGGGTCTAGGGAGTTAGCATATGGTGACATGTTTATATGAGCTCCGTGAAGTGGATTTTTCGGTGACTTCCTTTAGTTTTCACGAAATTAATCCTCACACAATGGACAAGGTACTTAGCAAGTTTCCTGAAAAGATAACGAGAATTAAGAGACCAGCAATACAGGCACAAACACATAGCAAGAAAATGACAAGGCTCTTGCTTTTTCACTTTCAGAACAGACTCTTCATTATCTTTCCATCTTGAGTTTAAAAATATAACAACTTCATCAATAATTGATGGAGACTGGCCAAAAGAATTCAAAATTATTAATATAATTCGAACTATAGATTCAAGCCTCCTGATGTTAACAGTACTCTTTCTCTCAAGGTTTATCATGCCTTCAGATATAGGCTATTGGCAGTAGTACCTGTAAACATCATTTATATACAAATAAACAAACATGTATTAGAGATGTACGCACACATTCTTTTGTTATTGATGTAGCTCAGAGTTGAGACCATAGTTTTAGGCAGTCAGGAGCCAGTAGGAATTGTTTAGGCAGGAGAATGATTTGTTTGGTTTTGTTTATTTCTTTATTTTTAAAATTTAATTTACTTTTTTTTATTGAGACGGGGGTCTCTCTATGTTGTCCAGGATGGACTTGAACTCCTGGGTTCAAGTGATCCTCCCGCCTCTGCCTTCCAATGTGCTGGGATTACAGGCATGAGTAACTACGCCCGGCCTTGTTTTGTTTGTTTTGTAAGCTCACCCTGACAGTCATATGGAATGAGAGATTTAGGTAGTGACAATATCAGGGGACTCATGTAGAAGTTCAGATGAGAGAAGATGAGGTCCTAAGCCCAGGTTAGGGGAACTAGAAGAGCAGAGAGAAACTTCACGCATGAGTGGGACTTGGTGACTATCTAGATTTGGAAAGCAAGGGTGGGGGACCGAGAGGGATTTTCAGGTCTCTGGGTGGCTGGGAAAATCGTGATGCCTTTGACAAAGGTGGCAAACAGAGGTGAGGGGTGGGTTTGGGGAGACAGATGAAGAGTCTGGGTCTGAATAGTTTGAGACAGAGGTGCCAGAGAGAACCCTGGGTGAAGCTGTCCCACCCAGGGGTCCTGTGGCAGGTTTGGGGCTGCAGCCACCTCTTCCCCAGTAGAGTCCAGTGAGTGATGGTGATGGTAGCTCTTGAAGGACATGAAATGAACAAATTAGTCATGGTGTCTTCTGTCCAGACCTCCGGATTCTAGTCTAGTCACTGGGCTCTGCGTCCCAGGAATCAGACCTTGACGACTATTTCACTTCTGAGAAACACTCAGAGTATAGATACCCTTGTCTTCCTCTTCCTCTGAGCCATCTTGGATAGGACCAGGCCTTTGTGCTCTAAGCCAAAGTGTTGGGAAAGCCTGATTAGGTGGGGAGAGTACTTGCTGCCATCATCAGTGCTGAGATAAGCAAAGTGAAATGCAGAAGAGCTGTGTTTGGGCAGGGTGGGGTGTGGGTGTAGTGCAGCTGTCAAGACTGGGCAAGAACAGGTGTTTGACTGTAGAGAAGGGCTCTATTGGGGACATACTTTGGAACAGAAATATTCATTGTGTCCTGATCTGGTAATTTCTGAGTTGGTATCTTTGGGTCACCCCACTGCAGGGTATGCTTGATTGAGAGTCCAGTTGGGGCTTGACCTAGAGAAGGCTAGCATTTAATACTAGTGATGAAACAATAACAACAATAACCATCCACAAAAAAATGAAACTCTTTTTAAAAAAGTGAGGCATGATGGCCATGCCTGTAGTCCCAGCTATTCTAGGGGCTGAGATGGGAGGATTGCTTGAGCTCAGGAGTTTGAGGCCAGCCTAGGAAACATAACGAGACCTCATTTCTAAAAAAATAAAATAAAATAAAATAAAAATTAATCAATGGGAAAAAACCCCAAATATTTGTGATGACTCTGAGGCTGGTACCCAGAACTAACAACCTGAAACTGGCAGGATCTTGGGGTCTATGTGTACGCGCAGCAAAGTGTGTGAAATCAGAAGCAGGTTGCTGGCTATCTGATCATTTAAAAATTTTTATTTGGAGGGGAAGGAAGAGTGATGTAGATAGTTGTTGATACTGAACTGAATTGAGGTCTGCTCGTCTGGTGCAGTAAATTCAAACTCCCACACTGAAGTTTTGCAGCCAGAGAAAGAAGGGCATTTATTTGCAGGGTGCCAAGCAAGGAGAACAGGGCAGCTCGTGCTTAAGACCTAAATTCTCCTGTGGCTTACATGTAAGGGTTTTTAAAGGCAGAGAGGCAGAGGTTACAGGCAAAGTCATAAATCATGACAGGGTGGCTATACATTGGTTTGACCTAAAAACGCTGAATAGGCCCCACACAAGTTTGGCCACTTGTTGATTGTATACCAAAGTAAACAAAAGTGAGATGTAATGAAAGAAAGATAATTTTATTCTAAAAGCTGGCAGATGGGAAATGGCCAAACGCATGCCTCAAAGAAACCATTTCAGATTTTTAGCCTGCGTGTGGGGGTTTAAAACAGGAAGCTTGGTATGGGGAAACATGCAGGCATGGCACAGGGTGTGCTTTAATGGCTTATCTTGGGTGGTGGACCTCCCAGAGGTCTGGGTGGTGCCATCTTAGTAGCAGTCAAGTATGGATCAATTGTCTCATGACTCCCCTTAAACAGGAGGTTGTTTTATGATTAGCCCCTGGGATTTCCAAGCAAGCATACAGTCAGGATAAGTGTGCATGGTACAAGGAAGTGTCTGGTAGACAGAGGGAGAAAAGACGTTTCTAAAGCATATTTCAAGGCTTAAGATTAATAAAGATGCTTGGTTACAATAGGTAGATTTAAACATTTCCTGATTTGCGATTGATCGAGGAAAGAAAGATCGAGGAAAGAAAGCCTATCTAAAGACTTGGGATTAGCAAAAAGAATGGTAGGTCTTGCCCATGTGCGTGACCTCCCCTGGACCCTCAGGAAGAAATTTAGAACAAAAAATCATTGTCAGAGTTCAGTCCTCAGTTCTCCCTTATCTGAAGTCTACGTGCCAGAAAATCCATTTGGTAGGGGTCTGGATTTCTGAAAAACTCAGGGACATATGTTAAGATGGTATCTTTAGTTTTCATAGGAAACCAAGCATCTTATGACGAACTTCCTTGGCTACTGTTTTAAGCTGCTATTACTTTCTTGTTTATTAAGTTGCTCATTTACTTCTCAGGGCTAGCTAGGTGCCTGGAATTGCCCTTGAAGGAACTCAAGATTTTTTCTTTATTTTTATGTTTGAAAGGGGAGTATAGGAGAGGGCAGGCCCTTAAGGGGGTTCCTGCCATCTCACCGTGTTAGAAAAAAAACTCAAACTCAAAACATTTTTTCCTTTGCTCTCACACTGTAACCAAAAATCTCAGCCTTAAAATGCATTTTAATGGCAACCCCCTCAGTTCCCTTCCCGCACTGGGAGCTTTTCTGTCCTCTCAATAAATCCTACTTTTTTAAAAAATGCATTTTAAAGTCCCCCCCCCTTTCTTTTTCTTTTTTTTCTTTTCTCTTTATTTCTCTCTTTCTCTTTCTTTCCTTCCTTCCTTCCTTTCTTTTTTTTTTTGAGTTGGGGTCTCTGTCACTCAGATTGGAGTGCGGTGGCACTATCACAGGTCACTGCAGTCTTGATCTCCTGGACTCAGACAATCCTTCCATCTCAGCCTCCTGAGTAGCTGGGACTATAAGCATGTACCACCAAGCCTGGCTAATTTCTTTTGACTTTTTGTAGAGATGAGGTCTTGCTATATTTCCCAGGCTGGTCTCAAACTCAAGCAGTCCTCCTGCCTCAACCTCCCAAAGTGCTGGAATTACAGGCATGAGCCACTGTACCTAGCTGCCTTCTCTCTTTCTTAATCTTAAGGCTTGAAACGTGTTTTAGAAACTTGTTTTCTCCCTTTATTTATGAGACACTCCCTTGTACCATGCATGCATATCTGACTGTATGCTTGCTTGGAAACCCCAGGGGCTAATCTTTAAACAACCTGACTGTGGGACCCTCCCACCTGGGGGGAATCATGAGACAGTTGATCTATTGCCTGACTGTAGCTGAAATAGCACCAACCAGCTCTCTTAGAGAACCACCACCCAACATAAGCCATCAAGACACACCCTATGTCATACTACATGTTTCCCCATACCAAATTTCCCTTTTTAAACCCTTGCATTCAGGCTAAAAATCTAAAATTGTTTCTTTGAGGTATGAACCTAGCCATTTCTCCATCTGCCAACTTTTGGAATAAAATCACCTTCCTTTCATTACCTCTCATGTTTGTTTGTTTTGGTGTATGAGTGACGAGTAACCAAGCTTGCATTGCTTATAACACGACAAGAATCATCAACACAAAAGACGTCTGTGAACAAATATATGGGAGTTTCTCTCCACACCAAGTAAATGATCATTTCTGCAGTGGACACTAGCTGGGTATCCTCCAACTAAATTCTGACCCTATCTACCTGGAGATAGTGTCAGATCCCACAGGGGGAAGGCTCAGTCCTACAAGACTGCCCTCCCTCCCTTTCCCACCAGTCACAAGACCAGGCCTCCGGAATTTTTGAATGACCAGCTTCAAGTTGGGGTTCCTACAACCCTTTTTGGGTTTGATTAATTTGCTGGAGCAGCTCACAGAACCCAGAGAAACACGTTTACTGGTTTATTATAAAGAATGTTGTACAGGAAACAGATGAAGAGAGGCATAGGGCAAAGCATTCGGGAAGGGGCTTGGGGTTTCCCTGCCCTCCCTAAGTGCACCACACTCTAGGAACCTTCATGTGTTCAACTATGCAAAAGCCCACCGAATCCTGTTCTTTTAAGTTTTAAGGCGGCTTCATTGTGTAGGCATGATTGACCAAACCATTGGCCATTGGCCATCAGCTTGATCTTCAGCCTCTCTTCCCTCCCCAGAGGTCAGAGGTGGGGCTGACTGTCCCAATCCTCAAATCCTTGGCCTTTCCTGTGATCAGCTCCTATGCTGAAGCTACCTAGGATCTTCCAGCCACCAATCAACTCATTAGCACACAAAAAGACATCATTTTGGAGTTTCTAAGGACGTTAGACTTTGAATGTCAATGGTTTAGACTTCGTATGTCAGTGGTTTGGGGAACAAATATGTACTTCACAATATTGCAATAGACAAAAGATTCAAACTTAAAAGGGAACAAAGAATTCAAAATAAAGGGAAAAATGCAGGTGAGAGAGAGACAGATAACAGAAAGAGGAGAAAAGTAAGTGGAAAATGACCAACTGAAAGAAACAGAAAAAGTGTGGAATTAAGGGAGAGAAAACAGAAACTAAAGATGAACAGAAAAACAGATGGAAGTTGATGAAGAGGCAGAAACTCAGAGACATGGAGGAGACAGAGGCCAAGGGGGTTGGGGCAGACGGAGAAAAGGAGAGAGGCTTTGGACAGAAGACCCTGTCCTCCATTTCCTTCTTTCCTCACCCATATGCCTGGTTCCCAGAGCCCCAGTGATCCACCTAGTTTCTCCACTGTTGATTCCCAGCTGGACTGTGGGAAGTGGTCAGAGGCAGCTGTCACCTTTGCTTTGGCTGGGAAGGTGCCCTCAAGCAGGGTCTGGACGGGAGCCAGGCTGGCCTGCGGTCCTGGCCCCTGTGAACTGAAAGGAATGCCTGACTTGATGTATTAGCTCTGGGGTGCCTCTCTTGACCCACTTTTCTTTTTGATGGAACAAAATTGGAAGCTTAGTTGGCAGGTGGTCAAGACTTTCCAATTCAGAGGGGGAGACTGGGTGATAATAAACGTGAACCGAGGGAGTTAGTGGGGTCACTCCCGACAGTGAGTGGCATTGTAACTTACACGCCAATGCTTTTGCTGTGGGCTGCAAGAGTAGGACCCCTAGAGCAGGAGGGTTTTGTGAAGTCAGCTCATAATGGGAGGAGATACATTGTCTCAAAGACTCAGGGGACCAAGACTTGATTCTGGCTTAGTCAGCAACGCTCGTACATTTAGAGAAAGTGTCACCACAGGGAGGTTCCAGAGTGCAGAGGAAATGGGCTTTGTAGTCCAAATTAATCAGTGTCCAGCAGCCCAAGTCAGAGGAAGGGCTTTGGAGTGGGGGACCCCACTAGCAAGTTCTGCTTATCAGTAGGTAGCCTCTGTGGAGGCCAGCAGTATCTGGGGGTTTTCCAGAGCTCAGATTAAATATTCCCCCACCCCCTCCCACTTCCCTTGATCTGACTGTGTGTTCATCTGATAATCTAGTTACTGATTCTGCTTCTCTGGAACATTGATGCCAGGAAGAAGATAAACTGAGGTGGGGACTCGCCACTCTAGTTCCTGAAATAATTTATTATTTTAAAAAACCCCAAACGTTGGCATAATAGTAGCAAGAACAGCCACTTATTGAGTGAGCACCTGCTAAATGCTTTTTGTGAATATGTCATTCAATCTTTCTGACAATCTTGTGAGGTGTGCATTCTTTTCTTCATTTCACAGATAGGAAAAAAGGCTCAGATCTAAGATTTGAAGCCTGATTTCTCTGAGGCCAAAGCCTGGTGTCTTAACCACGTCCCTTCTTGGAGGAGCTGGGATTGAAGTGATTCTGGGCCTGAGCCCTGGCCCGTCTATAGCCTCTCGGTCATTCCCACTGTAGGTAGTGTGTCTGTCGCTGAGGTGGTGGTGCAAAGAGTCCCATCTCTGGACAAGCAGGGCTGGGACCAGATGCTAGACCAGGTGACTCAGCAGAAGTGGTGCCTCTAGGGGACTCTGCTGGCCTGGACACCTCCCCACCGGAGTCCCTCAAGCCTGCAACCAGGACACTGTGATGTGAGGACACAGAACTGGAGGAGGAAAAATGGATCTCCCTTGCTTTTAAATCAATAAGGAAGATGAAAATGGGCCCAGGGTGGGTGTCCGCCCAGGGATCCAAAGGATGAGGGGTGATGGGAAGACGTGTGTCTGTCTTTAGGGCTGGCTGGAGAGAGACTTGGAAGCCAGATTGGAGCCAGCATTCCAGGAGACCTGGAGCTGGCAGGGAATTAGAGGAAGGAAATAGCCAGGGGACGCCCCCCCCTCAGGCTCTGTAGAGTGGGCTCCAGACAACCAATGGCAGTTGTGTTCGCCCCCCCCATCTCCCCACTCCCCTTGGGGATAAGGTGGGGAGGGAATGGAAGAATACAAGATACCAAGTCTGGAAGGAAAGGTGGCCATGGACAATCTCTCAGGGGAATCAGGCAGACACTTCTGGGCTTCCACTGCTAATGCTTCCCAGGGCTGCCTGCCCCGCCCTGCCCTCTGCTGCCAGCCTGGGAAGAGAGTTGGTTGACACACTGGCTGACGCAAAAGACTGCAGCAAAACCCTGACTCATGCCTTCTGATGCCAATCGATCTTATTTTGGTATTTTCCAACTCTTTCATCAGCACCAAGTGTTAATTGCAGGAAGGTGTGGGGAGGTGGGAGGGGGTGGTCACACTCAGGGCATGGGAAGGGGGACTGGGGCTCCTTCTGGTGGAGAAGGACCTCAGGGAGGTTCACAAGGGAGGTTCTTGAGGGAGGTCACGGGATGGGGAATGGCCTGGGCTCTGGACAGAGACTCCAGGCAGCCCACGAGATATGGAATGGGGGGGCATGGGGAGAGGCCACCTGGGGAAAAGGTATGTGAGTGGATATGGTGTGAGAGAGCCCCCAGGGTATGCGGATTGGGTTGGTGGCCAGGGGACTGGGCTTGGGCACAGCCCTAGCTGTCTCCTAGTGCCCCACCCAGACTCTGCTTCTCCTTGTCCCTCACAGGTGGGTCTGCAGGTTTGTCTGGCAGGGAAGTGTGGCCTCTGCCAGCTCCCAAGCTCAAGGCTACAAGATAAAAATGCTAATCAAATGCTTCTCTGCCTGCAGGTTCTCAGCTTGCTTCAGTACCTCTTTTCCCTATCACGAAAAGAGTGGGAGGTCTCTGGTTCCAGACAAGTTTATCCAGTATGACTCAGAGACTTGCCCTTTGTCCCAGATCTAGGGATTTCTAATGACACTCCAGTGTTTCATCTGGGTCCAGAGTGAGGCAGAGCTCGGGGAGTCCCAGCTGCCCTTCCAGGTGAGGCCGCAGTGTGTGGAGATAGAGTCACATAGGAGGGTCCGCCAGAGACTGAGGAGGCCTGAAGGGCCCCAAGGCACCCAAAGGCCCATCAGTTTCTTGCCTTGGCACTGGAGCCCCCATTGCCTTTTCTTGTGTTTTTATTTTGTTTTATTATAGAGATGTGGGATACAAGTGAGGATTAACTACATAAGTAGACTATATGCAGGTGAAGTTTGGGCTTCGAACTGTCCCTCACTCCCCTGGTAGTGGACCAGGTACCCTTTGTGTAGTCACATGACCTCTACCCTCCTCTCTCCCTCCCTTCCCTAGCAGTGTTCAGCGAATGCAGATCCCTCTTTGTGCTAATGTTCAGGGCCCACTTATGAGAGAGAACACGCGATATTCAGTTCTTTGTTTCTGGATAGCTCACCGAGTATTATAATCTCCAACTCCATCCAATTTGCTGTGAAGCCCATGATTTTATTCTTCTTTATGGCTGCATACTATTCCATTGTGTATATGTATCACATTTTCTTTATCTAGTTCACTTTCGATAGGCAGTAGGGTTGGTTCTATGTTTTTGCTATTGTGAATAGTGTGGCAATAAACATGTGTGTGCAAGTGTCTTTTTTGTGGAATGATTTATGTTCCTCCAGGTATATTCTCAGGAGAGGGATTGCTGGATAGTATGGAAGGTCAATTTTTAGGTCTTTAGGCTGGAAGCATTCCGCCTAAGAATGGGAATGAGACAAGGATGCCCACTCTCATCCCTCCTGTTCAATATAGTGCTGGAAATCCTAACCAGAGCAATCAGGCAAGAGAATGAAATCAGGGGTATCCAAATAGGAAAAGAGGAAGCTAAACTATTCCTCTTTGTGAAAGATATTATTCTATATCATGAAAATCCTAGAGAATCTGTCAAAAGCCTTCTCGCACTGATAAGTGACTTTGGTAAAGTCTCAGGTTACAAAATCAACGTGCAAAAAACAGTTGCATTTCTATACACCAGCAACAAGCAGATGGAGAATCAAATAAAAAGCACAATGCCATTCACAATAGCCACAAAAAACATGAAATAACTTGGTATCCATCTAACCAGAGAAGTGAAAGACCTTTACAACGAAAACTACAAAATGCAACTCAAAGAAATCAAGGATGACATAAACAAATGGAAAAACATCCCATTCTTATGGATTGGAAGAACATCGATATTGTCAATATGTCCATCCTACCCAAGGCAATCTACAGATTAAGTGAAATACCCATTGAATTACCTACATCATTTTTCTCAGACCTGGTAATAACAATGCAGAAATTCATATGGAAACAAAAAATAGCAGGTGGTATCACACTTCCAGCCTTTAAACTTTGTTACAAGGCTACAAAACAGTGTGGTATAGGTACAGGAATAGGCACATCGACCAATGGAACAGGACAGAGATTCCGGAAGCAAAAACACAGTCTCTCAATGGACTCATCTTCGACAAAGCCATCAATAACAATCACTGGGGAAAGGAGACCATGTTTAGCAAATGGTGCTGGGAAAACTGACTGACCACATGCAAAAGAATAGAACTAATAGGACCCCTACCTATCACCATATGCAAAAATCATCTCAAAATGGATCAAAGACTCAAACGTAAAACCTAAAACTATAAGAATCCTAGAAGAAAACGTAGGAAACACTTTTATGCACACGTGTGTAAGCAACAAATTATTGACTGAGTTCCCAAAAGCAAATGCCATAAAAGCTAAGATAGACAAGTAGAACCTCATCAAACTGAAAAGCTTTTGCACGGCAAAAGAAATAATCAAGAGAGTAAAGAGTCAACCCATAGGATGGGAAAAAAATATTTGCAAATTATGCATCTGACAAAGGCTTAACATCCAGGATCTACAAGAGACTCAAACGAAGTGGGTGGGGGGGGCATTAAAAAGTGGGCAAAGGGCATGAACAGACACTTCTCAAAAGATGACATACAAGCAGCCAACAGACACATGAAAAACTGGTCAGCCTCACTGATCGTCAGAGAAATGCAAATCAAAACTACAGTGAGATACCACCTAATTCCAGTAAGGATGGCTATCATTAAGAAGTCAACGGCGCCGGGCTCGGTGGCTCAGCCTGTAATCCCGCGCCTTGGGAGGCTGAGGTGAGTGGATTGCCTGAGCCCGTGGGTTCGAGACCCGCCTGGGCAACTTGGCGAGACCTCATCTCTACAATAAATCAAAAAAATCAGCTGGGCATGGTAGCGCGTGCCTGTAATTCTGGCTACTCAGAAGGCTGAGGCGGAAGGATCGCCGGAGTCCAGCAGGTCGAGGCTGTGGTGGCCAGGAGTGGCCACTGCACTCCAGTCTGGGCGACAGAGTGAGACTCCAACTAAAAAAAAAAAAAAAAAAGAAGTCAATGGCACAAGTGTGGAGAAAAGGGAAACTTCTACACTGTTGGTGGGAGTGCAAGCTAATTCAACCACTATGGAAAGCTTTTCTTGTGTTTTTAATAATAGCAGTCAACCTCTGTGT
>CAUYQG010010182.1:0-19372 GCA_963574415.1 Tarsius wallacei
TTGTTAAAGGTCAACTTTATTGTGAATGAAAAGAGGATGTACGTGGGCATCTGGTTAGCAACAAAAGATACACTTGTGGGTGCAGGGCTGGGTAGAAAAACTATATAAGCAAGTGAAAATTCAATAAAAATTGGCAGAGTCTTGAGCTCTCCCCAGGAAGAGGATTCCTGTCGTTTTTGTCTTTTCTTTTTCGCTGCTTTCCGATCCCCCCGTCGCAAGCCCTGACTCTCTCCTGGAGCTGGACTCTGGCAATTATTAATATTTATTGATAGAATAAACACAAATAGAGGTTTTTTTTAATGGTCTTTCACTCTTTTACATATTCACTTCTCAAAACCATTCTGCTTGTCTCAAATCTGTGCTCTCGTTATACCACCCTGCTTGCTCTAGTGGGGTCTTCTGACTAGAATCCTAGTTCTACTCCAGGACCAAAGCCTTGCTCAAAACTTTAGCCTTTTGGCTAAAAGACAAGGAACTTACTGATATCCAAATATTTGAACTCTGATACCACTCCCATTAGATTTGACAACCTTGCAGCAACCGTGAGAAAAACTATTGTTCTAGTCACAGTTGTACTCACCATACCTTTTAGATTAACCTATCCAAATAACTCAGGAGACAGCCTTTTCAACCAGATCAAATGTTTTTAGAACCTCTATCATTTGCTTTAGAATGTCTATAGATTACTCCAACTATAGAGAGAAGCACAACCAATTCCTCATTCCTCTGGAGGAGTACAGAAATGAGAGAACAAAATATGTTTCCTTTATTAATGAGAAAATGAGAAAAATGAGAGCCTGAATCTGCTTTTATAAATATGATTTTGACTAACATTTTAGCTTCTGATGGTATAGTTATATCTGATTGCAGTATCTCCCTTGCAATTAGTTTTTAATGGCAAATATTTTGACAAAAGTTTAAATTTCTGGGTAAATTTCACATTCTCTTATTTTTTTTAGCTACCAAAAAAACCGAAACAAAACAAAACACTGAAATCGTATGCAGGACACAGTGTTCACTGTCCTCTCATTTATATATCTTCTATCAAGCTACAATAACAGAGCATGGTGCCACCTGCTTTAATCATACAATGCAATAATGATAATATAATTAGATGTGCTAATATATGGGGTAAGAAGTAACACGGACAATTCATTATAAGAACATGGTTTTTCAAACTTTCATTAGTCCTAGATTTCATTATAAAATACTGTCATTTTGACGAAGAAGGAACGGGAAGACAAGTAGAAGAAAAGGAACTCTATAATTTTGTGATATCATTTGGAATCAGGAAGTATGATTGCTGTGGCTATTTGAGGCCTTATGAGTTTCCATATGAATTTTAGTGTTGGTTTTCTATTTCTGTAAAATTGATATTGAAATTTTGGTAGAGATTTCATTGAATCTATAAATCACTTTGGGTAGTATGAGTATTTTTTAAAAGCTGGGGGTCACTTAATGTATAGATGACTTTTATGTGCATTTATAGCTCAACATGTGTTTTTTTTTCTTAACGATCAACTCCTTGAATGCTGTAATGTTGTCTAATTCATGTATGTATTATGGGTACTCAATAGTGAGTACCACATAATAGGTATACAAGAAAATCACCTGAACATGAATTCAAAAAGAAAACTGTATTTTTTTTAAATGAAAAAGTCCATATATCATATGACAAAACTAAGATTATTATAGGAAAATACTGGGAAAATAAATTTGTTATTTTTATGTGGAATTGCACCGATTTTTTGGTTCCTAAAATCAATGTATTACTGCTTGATTTTAAGAGAGAAGGAGCAGCCTTTCACCTATGATGTCATAGGTAAAGAGATGTGTTCTTATGCTATATTTTAATGACATACTAAAAAGAGAAGTCTGTGCAGACCCATCATGGCTGTGTATATATTTAGCACAATTATCAGATTACACTTTCATAAGGTGAAGAAGCGCATCAAACATCTTTACTATATGGCTAGAAACAAGAAAAATGCACAAAACAAAAATTATTATCTAAGATATCAGGAAGGAAAACGGTGAATACAACAACATCTAGAAGAATTGAATTCCAAAAAAGAAGAAATATTTCATAAGTGGGTGGAAAGCCTTGGGAAGTTTCACACCTGGGACAGGTACACATGTTACATCCTATGGGCTTCTTATGCCCATCCACTGCACAGAGAAAACAAAATTGAGACAGATCTTGTTAAGGTATGGATAGGGTGAAGGTGGATGGGTGGATGGGGAGGGTGTGCAGCAGCACTGGAGCTGGCGTGCCAGAGTTGTGCACTGGTGAACAGTGATCCAAGTAATGCAAAGAATTGCAACACAAAAGAGGTGAAAGAAGAAAAGATCTATTTAAGAAAGATTCACTTCCCACAGAAGTGGGCCTACACTCTAAATGACTGTGGTCCCATAGCTGCCCCCCACAAGTCCCTTGGAGGTGTTGCAATCAGGTAGGTGTGACTGCCATGACTTCCTCATTGACCATCTAGAAATGTCTTGGAGACCCCATGACAGAGATCCACTAATGTCTGCCCACATTATCACAGCCCCTAGAGAAGGGCATGATAAGTTCTCCAATGTTCCTCTACATTCCTGAATAACATTCCTTAGAGCTAATGAAGGGTGCACTTCACCTCATCTCCTATGCATTCCCAGAGGGCAGCCCCTTGGGATTCTTAACTTCCCTATAGACAGTGCCCAATTTACTGGAAGAGCAAATCCCCACCTGCTCCCCCATCTGAGCTTTCACAAGTCCTGCAATCTGCATAACTTTTGTAATCACAAGTTTTGTGATTTGCATAATTTATGCCTAATGTGTGAAGTCTTAGGCCTTGTAAACTCCTTTTGCTTTAGGCAAGCTTGATTGCTCCTATGAGATACCTCTGAGACCTGTCATCAGGAAGTCTGTGCTTCTGAAAAGACAAAGTTGGCAATCTTAATATTTACCTAAAGTATGCATTTCTCTAAAACATAGCTTCTACTTTCTCATCATTGTGTCAGGGTTTATGAACATGTTAAAAGTAAATGACTTTTCACTTTCAATCTGTCCTTTCAGCAATCACAGTTAGGGAAATAGTTTAGTATCACAATGCAGATGATCAAGGAATACGGGAGATAATACTCAAATCTACTTCTCCAAAAATGCAGAGGTTTGAATTTTTAAAGAGAACTTGGCAGGCAAGGAAATAGGGAATGCCTATAGTTTTACAATGTTTTTGGGGGGTCAGGGCTGCCTTCCTGTTGTAAAGTCAGCTTCTGGGAGGAGACATCACAGGACTGGTGGAGCCAACTTCCTATTTCTCTGGATCCATCAGAATATGAAAAATATCTCAAATACCATTCTCAGGTTTTGTAATAGATGTTGTCTGTAAAAAAAGTCATGTGAAGTCAGTTACTACCCCTTGGTCTGTGAACCATTAAGGAGGTAGTTTAAGGAGGAAGATATGAAGAAAGTAAGACCCCTGGAGGTTGAAGGTGTTTTTGTTCTTTCAACCTCTGCTTTTGTCCTCAAGCAGTCTTAGGCCTTTGTTTAAGAAAGAGTATTTATCTACCTGCAGAGTGCCTTCCCCCACTCCCCAAGAGTCAGGAATGTAGATAATCAGCTACCCTCTATTGAAGTAAAAGCAAACTGTAGCTTTTCATGGTTCAGGTCTCCTCTACGTGGTTTGATGCTAATTTTATACAGTCAGTTTTACCTGGTCTGAATATGAGTAGACAAAAATGCAGTCTACAATAGATGGAAATACTTTCCCAGTGTGAGCTAAAAATCAAATGAGTTTTAGAGCAATATGTGAGCACAAGACATCATAAAAATATTTTCAGCTGGACAATTTCCTTTCATGCCTGCTGTTGTGGACTAAATTGTCTTCCTCTAACATGTGCATGTTGAACTTCTCATTCCTGATGTGATTATTTGAAAGTAGGGACCATTAAAGTGGTAACTCAGGTTGAATTATTCCCTAATGGTGGTACCCTAACCCAATAAGACTGGTGTCTTTATAGAAAAAGGAGGAGACGCCAGGAATTCAAGGCCACAAGTGAAACATCAGGTGAGGATAAGGCAAGATGGCAGCCATCTCAGCCAAGGAGAGAGGATTTATGAAAAACCAATCTCATTGGCACCTTGATCTTGAACTTCTAGGCTTCTGTTGTTTAAGTCACCTAGTTGGTGGTACTTTGCAGTAGCAACCCTAACTGTCAAATACATCTACCAGCTCCTTAAGCACGACCCATGAATTTTGCCGGAAAAGTGATAATGGAGAAGGGATTGAAAAGAAAGGAGCAATTGCGTGCAGTCTTGTAGTGTTTGGGTTCTGGGTCCTTTGAGTGTTTAATATAAGGGTGACCAAATAAAATATTACTTTGAAGACTGGGCTCAGTGGCTCAGCCTGTCATCCCTGGGGAAGCTGAGGTGAGAGGACTGCCTGAGCCCGCGGGTTCGAGACCAACCCGGGCAACTTGGGGAGACCTTGTCTCTACAATAAATTTTAAAAAATTAGCCAGGAGTGGTTCTGTTCACCTGGAAGGCAGAGGCAACAGGATTGCTGAAGCCCAGCAAGTTGGCGCTAGGTGACCGTGAGCGTGTCACTGCCTTCCAGCCTGGGTGACAGACTGAGACTCCAACTCAAAAAATAAATAAATAAATAAAAGAAGAAGGAGAAGGAGGAGGAGAAGATACAGCAAGAAAAGCGGCGGAAATGCAGTGATGTGGGTAGTTTCAGTGTGGTAAGCTACATGAAATGTCTGCCATTGTCTTCCCTCTGGGATTCATGATTTTGTGCAATATTCTCCCCTTGAGTGAGAGCCAGATATACGATTTGCTTTGAATTAATAAAGTATGACAAGGAGAGGAGACGTTTCTTCCATGATCAGGTTACAAAGACTGTGATTTCCCACTTGATAGCATTTGTTCATTTGCTGGCATTCACTTTTCTCGTCCTTTTCTTGTGCTGGTGAAGTTCGCAGCCACATGGTGTGATGACTTACCAAGAAGCCTATGCTGTAAGGGCCTGCAGGCAACTTCTGGCCAACAACTCACTGGGAATGTAGTCCTAAGTACAACAGTCCATGAGAAACGAAATTCTGCCAACATCCATGTAAATAAATTGCAAATCAGACCCAGCCTAGTTGACTTTGACACAGCTTCAGACGTGTATGGGACACAAAAGCAGAGATGCTAAGTTGCAACTATACTCCTGACCCATAAAGATTTTGAAATGGAAAAATAATGTGAAAACAACTGTTTATTGTTGTTTTAAGTCACTTAGTTTTGGAGCTATTTGTTACATAACAATTGCTAACTAAAACATGTATGTTGACAAATGGACTTCATCCAAGTTCCAGAATCATCTCTATGAGGATGGAAGGATGTGGAGCAATGAGATTCTTTTCTAAGTGCTTGGACAATAAGCAATACAAATTGAATCAGAAGTAACCTTCTCACTCTACATATTTTATGCATAATATCGACAATAATCCATATAAAAATAAAAGTTGACAGAGGCAAACTCAGATATTCAGTTCTTGAAATTAACTATGACATTAAAACAATTATAGATATGTTCAATAATTTACAGGAAATATATTAATATAATTGGTGAAAAGATGAGCTATTTCTGGAGAGAAAAATGAAAATTAAAAAGGAAAACAAAATTATAGTCTTGAAAAATACAGTATCTGAAATATATATTTGTGTGTATATATTCTGCAGTATATAGATTTTGCAAAAGAAATAATCAATAAAATTGAAAATTGATCAAGATAATTAATAAATAGGAAGCACAAAGTTAAAAAGCAATAAAAA
This sequence comes from Tarsius wallacei, assembly GCA_963574415.1. Taxonomy (NCBI): domain Eukaryota; kingdom Metazoa; phylum Chordata; class Mammalia; order Primates; family Tarsiidae; genus Tarsius; species Tarsius wallacei. The sequence continues at coordinate 5,807 of CAUYQG010010182.1, forward strand.
CATTAAACAAAATATTTGCAATCTGTAGTTTAAGTCAAACAGACTAAACTATGTATATTTGAAATTTCAAAAGCACTAAAGATATAATAACCAAAAGTTTGTAAATATGCAAATAATAGACTTTTCAAATATGATGAAACACATGAACCTAAACATTTAAGCTCAGCAAATCCCTTTAGGATAAATAAAAAATAAACAGTCCAAGGCACATTACAGTGAATTTAAAAACAGAAACAAAAACAGAGAATGAGAGAAATTTAAATCCAAGAAAAAAACACAATTTAAAAATAAAATATGAAATTAATATTTACCTTTAAATTCTAACTTTTAATTTCTAAAAGAAAGTCATCATTTGTAGAGGAACGATACATGATAAAATCTAGATCTGTAGAAATAAATGAAGGGTGTTAGAAATGGAAAAAATATAGGTAAGTATGAAATAATTCATTTAAAAAACACTGATTAAATCAGACCCATTTATTTATTTATTTACTTATTTATTTATTTATTTATTTTATTTTATTTTTTTGAGTCGGAGTCTCACTCTGTCGCCCAGACTGGAGTGCAGTGGCCGCTCCCGGCCACCGCAGCCTCGACCTGCCGGGCTCCGGCAATCCTTCCGCCTCAGCCTTCCAAGTAGCTGGAACCACAGGCGCGCGCTACCACGCCCAGCTGATTTTTTGATTTATTGTAGAGATGAGGTCTCACTTGCCCAGGCGGGTCTCGAACCCGCGGGCTCAGGCAATCCACTCACCTCAGCCTCCCAAAGGCGCGGGATTACAGGCTGAGCCAACGAGCCCAGCTAAATCAGACCCATTTAAAAGCAGGCGTAGGTAGAAGCAAATGTATGATGAAATTAGAAAAAAAAAACTGGGGAAGTAGATTAAAGTATGATTATAATGCATTTCTATTTTTGTAGATTACTACAATACTTTTTTAAAGTAAAATGTGATAAATTAGGAACACATTGCAATACTTAAGAGTTACCAGATGTAAAACTAGTCAGATTGATAAAATAAAAGAGACAGTAAGTTAGAAAAGAGAAGAGAAAAGTAGCGACAGAAAGAAACAGAGAGAAGGAGACAGAGAGAACAGAGAATAACAAAGCAAATGTAAAGATGGCAAACTCATACCCAAATCTATCAATAATGATATTAAGCTGAAATTATCAAATTATTCAGATAAATGAAAAAGGTATTTAGCAGACCTGATATGTTTATAGGATGTATTATAGAAATAGCCTTTGGTTCTCTATAAAAAGTTTTTTATCTTACATAACATTATTCTTAAAGTTGAGTTTTATTTTGATTGATTGATTTTCAAATTTTAAAAATGTGGGGTACAATTCAGAATTAGTAATACAAGTGGTCATCGTACAGGTAAAAGTTGGGCCTCCGTGGGTCCCCTTTTCGCCTGGGTTGAGATCAGCTATGCTTATTGATGTTATGTGCCCCCCTTCCCTGGTAGTTTCCCACTACTGACAACCTCTTTCTTATAGCATTATAATAAATGTTCAGGGTCCACTTAGGACTGAAAATATGTGGTTCTTAGTTCTTTGTTCCTGTGATAAATTACTGAGCATTATAGACTCTAAATCCATACAAGTTGTTGCAAAGTTCATAGTTTTGTCCTTCTTTATGGCTGCATAATATTCCATCATGTTTATGTGCTAAATTTTTTAGTACAGTCCACTTTCAATGGGCAGCACCGTTGGTTTCATGTTTTTGCTATTGTGAATAATGCTGCAATAAACATGTATGTGTAGATATCTTTTTTATACAATGACTTTAGTTCCTCTGGATATATTCCCTGATGCTGGGTCATGTAGAAGGCTGATTTTTAGTTTTTTTAAGGAATTGCTACACTGCTTTTCACAAGGTTGTACGGTTGTACTAGTTTACAGTCCCACCAACAGTGTAGAAGCATTCCCTTTAACCTGCTGCTTCTTCAGCATCTATTGTTTTTTGAGGTATTTACGATGATCACCCTGAATGGAGTTAGATGATATCTCAGAGTGGTTTTAATTTGCATGTCTTTAATGATTAATGAGGTTAACATTTTTTCATATATCGGTTGGCTGTTTGTACATCTTCTTTTGAGAAGTGTTTGTTTATTTCTTTTGCCCACTTTTTAATAGGGTTTTTTTTCCCCCTTTTGGCACATTTGAGTTTCTTGTAGATATTGGATGCTAGGCCTTTGTCAGACGTACAGTTGGCAAAAGCTTTTGGTCATTCTGTGGGTAATCTCCCCACTATCTTGATGATTTCTTTTGCTTTGCAAAAGCTTTTCAATTTGTCTATCATAAATTTATAGCACAGTCACTTGAAGTTTCGTTCAGGAATTGGTGTCCTTTTTCAATTTCTATAAGTGTGTCCCTGAATATTCTAAGATTCTTATAGTTTGAGGATTTATGTTTAGGTCTTTGATCCATTTAGAGTTGATTATTGTGTATCCTGTTTCATTCTTTTCCATGTGGTCAGTTAGTTTTCCCAGCACCATTTGCTGAATAGGTTCTCCTCTCCCCAGTGGTAGGTGGTGGCAGCTTTGTCAATGATGAGTTGATGGAGAAACAGGTTTTTGCTTCCAGAATCTCTATCCTGTTCCATTGGTTTATATGTCTGTTCTTGTACCAATACCAGGCTGTTTTGATTACTGTAGCTTTATAGTAAAGTTTGAAGTCAGGAAGTGTGATACCTATGGCTTTGTTTCTTTTGCTGAGGATTGCTTTGGCGACTCGTGGATATGCATTTCTGTATTATTGTTTTCAAGTCTGAGAAGAGTGGTATGGGTAATTTAATAGGCATTGCATTGAATCTGGAGATTGCCTTTGGTAGGATGGACATATTTAAACTGTTTATTCTTCTAATTCGTGAGCATGGAATTTTTTCTGTTGTTTCTTCTTGGATTCTTTGAGCAATATTTTGTTGTTTCCATTGTAAAGGTCTTTCACTTCTTTGCTTAGGAAGATGCTGAGGTGTTTATTTTCTTTTTTTTTTTGGTGGTTATTGTGAATTGAATTGTGCTTTTTATTTGGTTTTTTGCCTGTTTGTTGAGACCTTTATTGGTGCGAGGAGGTTTTGGACAGGTTCTCTTGGACTTTCGAGGTATATGGTCATATCATTAGTCAATAGGAAAAACTTAACTTCTTCTTTTCATATTTGGATACTCCTGGTTTCATTCTCTTCTCTGATTGCTCTAGCTAGGACTTCCAACCGTATGTTGAACAAGAGGGGTAAGAATGGAAGCCTTATTCCAGTTTTCAGGGGAAATGCTTTCAATTTTTGTTTATTTAGCAATATGTTGGGTGTGAGTTTATCTTAGATGACTCTCACTATTTTGCAGTATGTTCCTCTATGCCTAGGTGTTCAAGGTGTTTTTTTGTTTTGTTTTGTTTTGTTTTTAGCAAGAAGGGATGCCAGATTTCATTGAAAGCTTGTTCTGCATCTAATGATATAACTTGGGTATCGATATGATTTTAGCTTCATAAAGTGAGATATGGAGAGTTATGTCATTCTGAATTGCCTGGAATACTTTCAATAGGATTGTTATCAGTTCCTTCTTATATGTTTAGTAGAATTCCACTGGAGAGCTGTCTGGTCCAGGGCTGTTTTGTAGGTAGATTTCTTTTTTTATTATGAAGTCTTTTTCCTGGGTTCTTATTAGTCTATTTGGTGTCTCTGTGTTCCAGACTTGGGAGGTTGTTTGATATCAGATAGCCCTCCATTTCATTAAGTTTATCAAGTTTGTTTCAATACAGGTGTGCACAGGAATCTCTGATAATCTTTTGCATTACTTCATGGTTAGTTGTGACTTGATCTTTTGTGTTTCTGATTGTTTTTATTTGGACTTTTACTCTCTTTTTCTTGGCAATTCTTGCAAAGGGTCCATTATTATTTTTTATCCTTTCAAAGAACCAAATACTTGTTTCATTGATTTTTTTATATGATGTTTTTGTCTTCTATATCCTGAATTTGGGCTTTTACTTTGGTGATCTGGATTTTTCTGATGCAGTTAGGGTTTTGGTGGTCTTGCTATTCCAGCTCTCTTAGGTGATTTTTTTTAGGCTGATGACTTGTGATCTATTTTCTTGATATATGTTTATAGACGTATAAACTCCCTTCTTCGTACTGATTTCATGGAGTCCCAGAGATTTGGGTAAGTTATTTTTTTGTTGTTTTTCAAATTTGATTCTAAAGATGTGGGGTCCAATTCAGTATTAGGTACACAAGTGGTCATCCTACAGGTATAGTTTGGGCCTTCCTTTCATTTTCATTTTGCCTGGTTAGAGATGAGGTACACTTATTGATGTTATGTACCCCCTCCCCACACTTTTGGCTGTGTCCTGCTACTGCAACTCCCCTTTTTATTGTATTATGGTAAACATTCAGGGTCCACTTATGAGTGAAAACGTGTGGTACTCAGTTCTCTGTTTCTGTGATAGATCACTGAGTATGACAAACTCTAAACCCTTCCAAGTTGCTGTGAATTCTGTAATTTTATTTTTCTTTATGGCTGTGTAATATTCAATCATGTATATGTACCACTTTTGTTTAATCCAGTTCACATTTGATGGGCAGCACAGTTCCCATCATTGGTTCCACATTTTTGCTTTTGTGAATAGTGCTACAGTAAACATATGTGTGCAGGTATCTTTTTTGTAGAGTGATTTAAGTTCCTCCAGGTATAAACTCAGAAGGGGGTTTACTGGATTGTATGGATAATCAATTTCTAGTTCTTTTTACGAATCACTGTACTGTTTTCCATAGAGGTTGAATTAGTTTGCATTTCTACCAACAGGGTAGAAGCATCCCCTTTTCTCTGCATCCTTATCAGCATCTGTTGTTTTTTTGTTTTATTAATAGTGGTCATTCTTACTGGAGTTACATGGCATCTCAATGTGGTTTTGATTTGCATTTCTCTGATAGTTAGTGAGACTGAGTCTTTTTTCATGTGTCTTTTGAGAAGTGTCCATTCATGTTTTTTGCCCACTTTTTTTTTTTTTGAGTTGGAGTCTCACTCTGTCGCCCAGACTGGAGTGCAGTGGCCGCTCCCGGCCACCGCAGCCTCGACCTGCTGGGCTCCGGCGATCCTTCCACCTCAGTCTCTCAAGTAGCTGGAACTACAGGCGCGCGCTACCACGCCCGGCTAATTTTTTGATTTATTGTAGAGATGAGGTCTTGCTTGCCCAGGTGGGTCTCGAACCCGCAGGCTCAGGCAATCCACTCACCTCAGCCTCCCAAAGGCGCGGGATTACAGGCTGAGCCACCGAGCCCAGTAATTTTATTTTTTTTTTAAGAGACAAGGTTTCACTCTGTTTCCCAGGTTGGCTTTGCATTCCTGGACTCTAGTAATCCTCCCACTCAGCCTCCCGAGTAGCTGGGACTGCAGGCACAAGCTACCACACCAGTTCATTAAAAAAAAAAAAATTTTTTTTTGTAGCATGAGGATCTCACATTTTTGCCCAGACTTGTCTCAAACTCCTGGGCTCAGGCAATCCTACCACCTTGGTCTTTCAAAGTGCTGGAGTAATAGGTATGAGCCACTGCACCCAGCAGAATCTGATTCTTTTCCTTTTTTTTGAGTTGGAGTCTCACTATGTCTCCCAGGTTGGAGTGCAGTGGCACGCTCACGGCCACCCCAGCATCAATCTGCTAGGCGCTGGTGATTCTTCCGCCTCAGCCTTCTAGGTAGCTGGAACTACAGGTGCATGCTACCATGCCCAGCTAATTTTTTATTTATTGTAGAGACGAGGTCTCACCAAGTTTCCCAGGCTAATCTGGAACCCGCGGGCTCAGGCAATCCACTCTCCTTGGCCTCCCAAAGTGCTGGGGTTAGAGGCTGAGCCACTGAGCCCAGCCAGAACCTGATTCTTAACCTCAGTGCTGTACTGCTTGCCATCACATCCAGGGGTTTTTCATAGTCCTTCTCACATAGAGGAGAAACCTAGAGAAAATCGTCATATCTGTAGATACAGCTATGAAGTTATGAGGTTAGAAAACAAACTAGCTCTTAACTATTTTGATAAACAATATCCTTCAATCAGCTCTTGTGACTCAGAGTTTTTTGTTTTTTTCAGAATTGCCAAAGAATCATTTTATAAGCCAGGAAGGAAAAATAATCCACAAGTAATCACATCTTCAGTTTAACACCTTATTCTCTAGACTTGGCTAAGGTTGACTACTGGTTGTTTGCAAACATCTGATCCATCTTTGAGGACCAAGTTTAGGATATTTAAAAGAAATATAGGACTAAAAGAAATACAGGTGGCTCACGTCTATAATCCTAACAATTTGGGAGGCTGAGGTGAGAAGATTGCTTGAGCTTAAGAGTTTAAGACCAGTCTAGGCAACACAGTGAGACCTCTGCAATAAATTAGACAGGCATGGTAGTGCATGCCTATAGTCCCAACTACTCAAGAGGCTGAGGTAGGAGAATCATTTGAGTCCAGGACTTTGAGGCTGCAGTGAACTGTGATGGTGCCATTGTACTCCAGTCTGGGTAGCACAGCAAGATCCATTTCCTAAAAAATCCAACAAAAAACTAAAAAGGAATTGAGTTGAAGGGCATTCTAGAAGAGGCACCTAAAGATGTGCTCAGTGATGGTGCCAAGTTGGAATGAACATAGAGCTTCTGGGGGCTATTTTGAAGGGCAGCCTATTTCTGCATGTGATCTCTTGATTTATAAATACAAGAACTTACTCATGTTACCTGCGTCTCACCTCAGTGCGTCCTTGCTGTGTATTCATTTCCTTGACCTGCAGAGGAACTCTGGGCTGGCCAGGGTGGCAGGGCCTGAGGGCAACTGCACGTTGTTGACTTGAGGCTGCACAGCCTGATGGTCAAGAGCTGGGCCCTGAAACCCGATGATGTTGGTGCCAGTTCAGTGTCCCTGGGCTCTGTGCCTTGGTTTCCCCCTTTCGTAAGGGGAACTAATAATACCTAGTTCACACAGGTTTTGTGAGGATTGACTTAATTTGTGTAAAAAGGGCTTAGGTGCTCATTTGTGGCTAGCGTGCTGTTTACCACTGTCATCATCATCGTCATCCTGTGGATTCTTCCTCCCTCTGTGTAATCACAGTCCCCTGTAGATCTTGTCTGTTACATTTCCATGAACTTTCTTTTTTTCCTGAAACGAATACAGAAATGAAATCTCTAAAGTACCCACTTTTGAAGCGGTTATGTCTTGAATTATGGAATATGAGAAAAAGAACCGCAGGAGGAAGAAGGGGTTTAGGCCTGAGGGAATGTGATCTTGCTGGTAGAAGGCACAACTCTAATCATGCTGCTTCTTACAAAGAGTAGGCTTTGTAAGAAGCCTCAGCCCAAATCCAGACTGGGTTTTACTTCTGGTTCTTTTTTTTTTTGAGTCAGGGTCTCACACTATCGCTCAGGTAGGAGTGCAGTGGCATATTCACAGCTTCTCACAGCCTTGACCTCCTGGGCTCAGGTGAACCTCCTTTCGCAGTCTCCCAAGTAGCTGGCATTACAAGCACGTGCCACCGTGCCCAGCTAATTTTTTGATTTTGTTATAGAGATAAGATCTCGCTATGTTGCCTAGACTAGTCTTAAACTCCCGGGCTCAAGCAATCTTCTTGCCTTGGCCTCCCAAAGTGCTGGGATGTGGGGTATGAGCCACTGTGCTTGGTGGCTTCTGGTTTGTAAATACTTCTGGTTACTCAAAAGCAAGATACCCGTTGCCATTTAGACACTACCTTTTGTGCCTCTGTTGTTAAGACCTGTTACCTCCCAACCTTCCAGTTAACTTGACAGATTGAACTGTTGCAGATGAGCATCCCTCTTGTATAAGCCATGTAAAAAGACATCAACATTAAAGACATTTTGCCTTGCTTAGGAAAGCAGGAAGGAGACACCCCTAGGCGCCATCAATAAAGGGGGCATGCAAAGCTGGAGTGTGAGGAGGAGTTGCATCAGAACAACACATGTGCAATGTCGCTCAGGCTTTGAGGACTAGGAACGCGGCACCTAGCTCTCCCTGCATGAATGCCAGGAACCAGGAGGGGTTGTTCTACCCTCAAAATTGCGGGGGGAGGTACCCACTGGCAGAGAATAGCCATGAGAAGAAGGAAAGGATGTGGTAAGAAACTGGGCCCCAAAGCCCAAGTCACTCATAGATGAGGTAGATGAATTCTTATCTATGTGATCTTCCTTGCACCCAGGTGAGATATTAGCACACAATTGTCTGAGGCAGGTGGAGAAGACTTAAGGGAGTTATGAAAAGAGATTGAGGTCTGGCACAGTATCTCACGCCTGTAATCCCAGTACTTTTGGAGGTGAAGGTGAGAGAATTGCTTGAGCTCGAGTGTTGGAGACCAGCCTGGGCAAAATGGTGAGACTCCCTCTCAACAATAAATTAAAAAAATTAGCCAGGTGTGGTGGCATGTGTCTATGGTTCCAGCTACTTGGAAGGCTGAGGCAGAAGGATTGCTTGAGGCCAGCAGGTTGAAGCTGCAGTAGCCTTGACTGTGCCACTGCACTCCAGCCTGGGTGACAGAGTAAGACTCCAGTGCAGGAAAACAAAAACAAAAACAAAATCACAAGAAAAGAAAAGGGGTTGAGGTACAAGGCCTTCATGGATAACATATCTATTCTATTTCTCAGTTGTTCTGTGGAAGATGTACTTTTTCCTATCCTTCCAACTTAAATGAAAATCTCTGGCATGATTTATTACAAGAAGTCTCTTAACTTCTAATAGGCTGATCTCATTGCCTAAAATGGAAATGGTATAGCAGTAAAGTTAGGTTATGACATTTGTAGTATAGATGCAGACATAGGAGTTGACCGCACCCACTGAGTAACTGTAGTTGTGAATAAGTAGGCTGTGTGTAATGTGGAGGGGAAGAATGTGAATCCTCTATCACACAAAGTAAGTCAACTGCATAGTATAGTCTTACAGCCACAGGGCAGGTATGAACACACCTGGTCACTCATGCCACCTTGCCTTGGGATGCAGTGTTTCACACTGGGTGTGGTAAATTTCTTGCGTCACTTCCCTGAGTCACTGCTCAGCTGTAGCCGTTTTCCTTTTTTCTCCTACATTTAAAATTGCCTCACAATATGATACCTGGAACAGAGACCAAATTTATTCTGCCTGAATCTAAAGAGACATGCAATGGAAGCATAAATAAACCATGTCCTGGTTGAAAATTGTTTCTGGAAGGAGCTGGACAGTGGGGAATGCCTATTGCCCCATCGAGAGGGAGATGCCAGGATGTGTGTGGGGGGGGCAAAACACTTGGAATTTATATATAAAAAAGCGTGTATTTATTCTTACATGTTTAAACTTCAGTCACCTTCAAGGTATTTGATGCAATACACCTATCAAGATGCTTTTTTTTTTTTTGAGTTGGAGTCTCACTCTGTCACCCAGACTGGAGTGCAGTGGCCGCTCCCGGCCACTGCAGCCTCGACCTGTTGGGCTCTGGCGATCCTTCTGCCTCAGCCTTCCAAGTAGCTGGAACTGCAGGTGCGTGCTACCACACCTGGCTAATCTTTTTTTTTTGATTTATTGTAGAGATGAGGTCTTACCAAGTTGCCCAGGCGGGTCTCAAACCCGTGGGCTCAAGCAATCCACTCACCTCAGCCTCCCAAAGTGTGGGATTATAGGATGAACCACCGAACCCGGCTTCAAGATGCTTTTTTGACTGCTCAAAACAGTTTTTGAACTCATCAATTTTGATGCTTTTTAGTGCTTCTGCTGTTTTTTGTTTCATCTCTTCACATTGGCAAACTGTTTCCCTTTGAAGACTTTTTTTAATCCAGGGAAACAAAAAAACAGTTGCTGTGGTGAGATTGCACCCAATCTCAGTAGGGTGGGGAGAGTGGGGTACAGGGGTCATGCTGTTTTAGGTAAAAAACTGCTGAATACTCAGTGTGGTGTAAGCAGGTATGCTCGTAAATCACTCATCATGAAATGGGCAAACATGTTGACTCTCAAAAAAATTCACTGAGGCCAAATGTAGCCTCTTACAACAATATTAGCTGGTACGCTGATGCCTTTGGGTTCCTAGAATACTTACCTAGTGGGGGAAGCCTGTACTAGAAGGGACCCAAGCTCCAAAAAATAATCCTGGGTTTTTTTGGGGTTCCCCCTCATTAATGGGAAAGCATATGCAAATAATTTCCAGAATTTTCAATCCTTTGCTCCTTAAGATCCCAATTTCAATATAATAATTATCTGGCATATGAAATGGATGGAAACAAAAGTTATGGTGGATTTAGAAACTTTCCAGTTCAACTTTGTCCCATTGTGTATATATGGAGATAGTATGTGCTTGTAGTCCCAGCTGCTCAGGAGGCTGAGACAGGAGGATTGTTTGAGTCCAGCCTGGACAACACAGTGAGATACCATTTCTAAAAATAAAACTAAATATATATGAGGGGACAGAATTGTTTACAAGAAAAGTGCATGGGTTTTAGAATATGAACCCTGCCTCTGGGCTGCCAGACACTGGGACATTGGGTAAGTTCCTAGCTATCTGAGCCATTTTCCTCTTCAAGAATAGGACTCTGTCTTTCTAGCAGGGTCGTTGGGAAGATCAGGAGTTACACATCAGCCTGCTATACAAAGCCCAGTACGTCAACAAATGGCAGCTGCTACGGGACAGGGCACTTCATGTCTGAAACACACACACCCAGGAAAGAGCAGGTCTTCAGCTGTAGACTTTATGCTGAAATTTTAGCACATTTATTGGGCAAACTCTAGGCTATTTTTGTGAGATACTTGTGAAGAATTTTAATCCTTTCTTGACACTTTTCTATTCCAAAACCATATTGGTACATTTTTTTCTTGTAATTTGAATATAGGGGGAGGATTGAATATCAAGTTTACAAGTCTAAGCTTATATAAATAAATGGGGGAGAAGAGAAGCCTCTTCTCATATAATAGGAAAATGAATGATGGAGTTAAAAAATCAGTAGATGCTTACATTAGTGGATACACGTTTTAGGAGGAAAAGGATAGTTATAAGTCTCAAAGCGTTTCCTCACAAATTATTTATTTTTTATAGAGGGAAAAATAATAAATTTATAATGGAGAAACCTGGCATACATTTTCTTCACCAAGTAATTAAATATAGGATCACCCATATTGAGACAATAGGGAGAGTAGGGCACAGACAGGGCTCATGCTTTTTTGGTAAAAAACTGCTGAACACTCAGCACAGTGTGGCCAGGTGTGCACGTAAGTCACCCATCATGAAATGGGCAAAAGAGTTTAAAGAATTTCTCTTTCAAGTTCACTGAAGCCAAATGCAGCCTTTCACAACAATGCTCGCTGGTACACTGATGCTGATGAGTTCCTAGAACACTTACCTAGTGAGGGAAGCCTGTACTACAAAGGGCCTGCCCTCTAAAAAATAATTCTGGGTTTTTGTTGTTGTTGTTGTTCTCCCCTTGTATATTGTGAAATTTCATCATTGCCTTTTGAATGAGTAAATAACAATGTGTGAAAAACTGAAGAACTTAAGGAGCGATGTTTGAGACCTAGATGTGATCAGTGTTGACCTGTTATGTCTTTTATTTAAATATTTATTTATTTATTTATTTTTGAGTTGGAGTCTCACTGTCTTGCCCAGGCTGGAGTGCAGTGGCCCACTCACGGCCACCCCAGCGTTGACCTGTTGGGCTCTGGTAATCCTTCCACCTCAACCTTCCAAGTAGCCAGAACTACAGATGCACACTACCATGCCTGGCTAATTTTTCATTTATTTTAGAGATGAGGTCTCGCCAAGTTGCCCAGGCTGCTCTCGAACCAGTGGGCTCAGGCAATCTACTTGCCTCAGCCTCCCAAAGTGCTGGGATTACAGGCTGAGCCACCGAGCCCAGCCAAATCTTTTATTTTTTTTTAACAACCCTCCAAGTAAGTAGAATCGTGAGGACAGCATTTTAGTTTTTTGAAAGTATCTCCCTATGTGTTAAGCTAATCTTAAACCACTAATGCTGTTTGAGAGAAGAGAGATTTAAAATTATACCCATTTGGCAGACAAAGAAGTAAGAGCCACAGAGGATAAGTGACTTAACTCAAGGTGATTCTTGCCAGATCCAGAACCTTCATCCCATGGCCTTCTGGCATTGGGTTCTTTCGTAGGCCGTCAGGTCTATGTACTTTTTGGAAATACAAGGAAAAAAAAAAAAAATATATATATATATATATAAATAAATGTAAGAAAAAAATGTATCTTCTCTGGGGTTGTTGAGCAGTAGATCTGCCTTGAAAAGAGAATTAGACCAGAGAGATGTCATTTCTGATTTGAAACTCGTTGGTTCTGTGAAATTCGTTAAAGAGACTAAATTTGGTCAAGCTTTTTCTCTGGTGAGTCAGGCCACAGGGCAGAGTGGCTGCAGGCAGAGAGACAGAGCTGAATGCCGTTGCTTGAATACTGGCACTGCCACTTGCCCAGCTGTGTGACTCTGGGAAAGTGTAATAGTGAAGATAATGGTAACACTGGAACCTGCCTTACTAAGGCTATTTTAAAGATTAAATGAGCTACTCTTTGGAAAGGATTTTGAACAGTGCCTGGCATATAGAAAGTGCCGTATAAGCATTTTAAAATTGTGGTTAAAATAGACATAATATAAAATTTTAACCATTTTTAAGTGTACAGCTTTGTGCCGTTAAGTACCTTTACATCATTATGCAACCAGCACCAACTCCCCATTTTTCACTCCTCCGGCCCCTGATACCCTCTTTTTACTTTCTGTCTTCATGACTTTGATGACTCTAGGTACCATATCAAGTATTTGTCCTTTTGTGAGTGACCTATTTCACCTAGAATAATGTCCTCAAGGTTCATTCATGTTCATAGCATGTGTCAGAATGTCCTTCCTTTAGAAGGCTGAATAATATTTTATTGTATATATGTACCATATTTTGCTTATCCATCTGTTTGTTCATGGATTCTTGAGTTGCCTCCTCTTTTTGGCTGTTGTGAATAATGCTGTTGTAAACATGGGCACAAATCTGTCTGAATCCCTGCTTACACTTCTTTTTGGGTAGGATTGTTGGATCATGTAGTAATTTTGTTTCCTTTTTTTGAGGAATTGCATACTGTTTTCTACAGAAGCTGTACCATTTTACATTCCCATCAGCATGGCTGGGCGCGATGGCTCATGCTTATAATCTCAGCACTTTGGAAGGCTGAGATGAGAGGATTGCCTGAGCCCACAGGTTCGAGACCAGCCTGGGCACTTGGCGAGACCTCATCTCTACAATAAATCAAAAAATTAGCCTGACATGGTAGAGCGTGCCTATAGTTCCAGCACTTGGAAGGCTGAGCCCAGGTCGAGGCCTTGACCACAGGTCGAGTCTTTGGTGACTGGGAGCGTGCCACTGCACTCCAACCTTGGCAACAGGATGAGACTCTGATTCAACAACAACAACAACAACAACAACACAAAAAAATACACACAGAGGAGGGGCCAAGATGGCGACCGGGCAGCGTGGTCTGTGAGACCTCCGCAGAAGAGGACACAGAAAGACTCCAGATCTCTCCCAGGGGGCCTGCTCCCCCACACGGAACTTGTCCACGGACACCGCAGAGGCATTAC
>CAUYQG010010185.1:0-11387 GCA_963574415.1 Tarsius wallacei
ACACCCGGCTAATTTTTTTGATTTATTGTAGAGATGAGGTTTCGCCTGCCCAGGTGGGTCTCGAACCCGCGGGCTCAGGCAATCCACTCACCTCAGCCTCCCAAGGCGCGGGATTACAGGCTGAGCCACCGAGCCCGGCTAGGTCATGTTTTCTTAAGCTTTGGCCCCCTCCCCTGCCTTGGGGGGGCGAATCTCCTCTTTTTCTTATTTAGTTTTTAAATAAACTATATTTTATTTGATTCTATTTTTTGAGTTGGAGTCTCACTCTGTTGCCCAGGTTGGAGCACAGTGGCACGCTCACGGCCACCCCAGGGTCGACTTGCTGGGCTCAGGTGATCCTTCCACCTCAGAAGTCCAAGTAGCCAGAACTACAAGCGCACGCTACCACGCCCCAGCTAATTTTTGATTTATTGTACAGACCAGGTCTCGCCAAGTTGCCTGGGCTGGTCTCAAACCCATGGACTCAGGAAATCCACTCATCTTGGCCTCCCAAAGTGCTGGGATTACAGGCTGAGCCACCAAGCCCGGCAATAAACTCTATTTTATAATAAAAAAAAAAAAAGGAAGAAATCCAGGATCCAGGTATGCACTCTGGCCAGATCTGACATGTAGAAGTGCCCCTTGTGAAAGACAACTTCAGGACTTAGGACTTAGCTATCCTATGGATTTAGGAGAGCCCATATCCTTTTCCTCCAAACACACACATATGAACTGTCTCTGCCTCTTAGATTTCTGCTATCTAATCCCCATCCTGGATTTTCTAAAGACGTAACTTCTGACACTTAGGGAAGGAGGATAGTGAAGATCATCTCTGTTGTTTCTATCCATTTCCCATCCAAAGTCAGTTTCCATATGGACTTATCATACTGCCTTTTGTTGGCACTATCTCTGAAGGTGACTTCTTCTCGGGTCAATGTAGAACAAGAACATTGGACTGTCCCCATGCCACTGGACCATCTTACACTCCGTGTTGGTACGCCCTCCTCCTATGTTTTAATTCTCCTGTCTCCCAACCCCATACATGTCACAGCACACTCTGGATCCCTTTCACCTTTGGTTTCTAATGACTGTTTCACAGAATGTTATGAGAGCTTCTGAGACCCACCTGCGTCCCTTCTCTCGTTTGTGACCTTTCCAGAGATAATTCGAGCAGAAACTGTTGGTATTGCATCTCCTCTGAAACTGGAATCCTCAGTTCATCAGTCTGATTACCTGCTTTCCTATAATATTGGTCTTACTTTGTGGTCTTGCTGATATCTCAAGAAACTCTTTTAAAATAAGAATATGTAAACTTTTTCTCCTAATAAATGCTATTCTACTTTAGAAATTTGATATTTCTATGTGATAATTACATGTGAAGTTTCTTTGCAATAATTATCATGAGCCACTCTATTGTTTTAATTTAAAAAACAGTCTCCAAAATGTTTTTTTTTTTTTTTTTGGTAATGGTCTTTGCAAAAATGTTGCAATTTGTATGAACTTCTCAGAGTACCAAGATTATTCACTTTCACATGCACAGCCTCTAACCCAGGACCTATGAT
Source organism: Tarsius wallacei (assembly GCA_963574415.1). Lineage (NCBI taxonomy): Eukaryota > Metazoa > Chordata > Mammalia > Primates > Tarsiidae > Tarsius > Tarsius wallacei. Next base: position 1,542 of record CAUYQG010010185.1, read on the forward strand.
GTGATATATGACATATGTTCAAATAATAACCATTCTATTAAAATGCTGGGGAACAAGGAAGAATAGTGCTTGGTGTCAGATAGAACTGGGTATAAATCCTTCTGAAAACCTAAACCATATGTTCGCTCTGGCAAACCACATTTAATTGTTCTAAGATAAATAGGTAATATTGCCTGTCTTGAAATATTATGAAAACGTAGTATTAATATATATAAAGTAGTAAGTACCAGGTTTGGCACTTAATACAATTTCAATATATCTTATTAACTCTTTCTGCAATAGTAAATAATTTTATTTAGATACGTACAACTTTTCAAACTCTGATTTTTCACATACTTAATAAACTTCTGAGCTAGTTTACGTGATTCTAGGATCATCTAACTGATGCAGAATACTTCTGAATTTCACTTTCTTAAAACCACTTTGGAGCCGGGCTCGGTGGCTCAGCCTGTAATCCCGCGCTTTGGGAGGCTGAGGTGAGTGGATTGCCTGAGCCCGTGGGTTCGAGACCCGCCTGGGCAACTTGGCGAGCCCTCATCTCTACGATAAATCAAGAAATCAGCTGGGCGTGGTAGTGCGTGCCTGTAATTCCGGCTACTCGGAAGGCTGAGGCGGATGGATCGCCGGAGGCCAGCAGTCAAGGCTGCGGTGGCCAGGAGATGCCACTGCACTCCAGTCTGGGCGACAGAGTGAGACTCCAACTCAAACAAAAACAAAAAACAAAATAAAAAAAAAGCACTTTGGGGCAACCCCCCTCGGGTCTCCTCCCACTGTGGGAGCTGTCCTCTCAATAAATCCTGCTCTAAAAAAAACAAAAAAACACTTTAATCACTTTGTGATGGTGTCATTTCTTATTTTACCTAATGCTTGACTTTCATGACGTGGCTTCATTCTACAGATGGGTGCTAGTCAAATGTCTTGGGGGGGGGGAAAAACAATTTAAATAGTTCAAATAAAGTGCAAGGGGAATGACTATTTTTGTACTGTAATAGCCCTTGTGATTAATACAAGCTCTAAACAACCATGCTCCATAAGAATGGAACTGGTGCACAGGCAGGGAGTAAACTGTTTTTTGTGGCTTGGAAGTGACATGTTCTTTTCCTCCTCTGTTTTAGAATTCCTTCCACTTGACAATAGCAATGCATGACCACAGTCTTCGAGTAATTTTGATTCTGTAGAGCCAACGATTCCCAACATCTAGCTAGAGGTTCTGCATCTCTTCAGATGGGTCAACTGAATTTGAACTTGGTAGATCTGTTCTAGTCCCCTGGAGAAGAGGTTGGGGAGGTGGCAGGTGGATGGGAAAGGAGATACTTTCCATGAAACAGTTGTTGATGAGTATCAAATCCTGTGTAAGTAAAGAATCCAGTATAATTTTCTATGACACATCCTCTACTTAAGGGTACTTCCCTTGTAATCAGGAATAAAACATGTTCAGTTCTTTCTCATTATATTTGCTCTTGGTACTTAACAAACAAGTGATATCTTTCTTTTTTCCTTTACTTCTGAAAGTTGGCAGGTGTCTTCTAAATGAATAACTGGGCATTATGTATACATTAATATGGGGATAAATGAGTGAATGCATAACATTTTCCAAGATCATCCCTCTTTACATGATTTTCTATTCAGGGCTTTCACAGATTTTCCTGTCCACTCCATAAAACCTGGCACATGAAGGTATGATTTATGAAAATGATCTTCTTAAAGCTGTTCTGTTATGAATTCCCTGTTGTTTAATGTGTGTTCATTTTATCTTCTTTTTCAAGTAATATATGCCAGTGCAGAAATCAAGCCTAAACTTCTATCTATGTCCTTGAAATTTGTTATAGCACTAAGATTATGATTTATCAACAACAAACAGTGGTTGGACAGGCCAACATTTGGCCCAAACCAAACCAAACAAATTAAAAAAAATTGGGCTTGTATTTACATTATATATAGAAATAGAGAAATGAAGATAATTTGTAAAATCATATTTCATTTTTCTATGTTGTTCATAACAATTATTGCTCACTATTAACAAAATAATATAACTCAGTAACACTATTTTATTGTATTTTTATTATTTTTTGAGTTTATTTTATTCATTTAAAAAAAATATGTGGGGTACAATTCAGCATTAGGTATACAAATATCTTTGTATTTTATTTTATTGTTTGCTTTTCTTTTTAAATTTCATTCATAAATAGAAATAAAACACTGGTAGTATGCAGGTATATGACAACTACCCAAATGATAATTTGTATTTCAGCCAACCCAGGTATGTGAAACTAAGATCTGAGTGAGTTCCATTAGACATATTAACATCAGGACATTTGATAATATACATCATAGCCTCAAACTGGATAGGGGTCACAGCTGCTGATGATAAAAAACGAGCTCTCATTGTTCACGTTTTTCAATATTTTAAAGTAATGAAAGATAAGGTTTTTAAGGCATGTATTCACAACTCTATAACAATAAAACAAGAGCAAATATTTTTATTGGGCATTTATTATGTGTCAGGCATTGCACTACTTATATAGATTATCAATTTTATTGTTATAATGATGTGTAAGTTTACCGGATATTTCATCCCATGACCTTGAAGTTGAAGTAATTTGCTTGGGAATTCAGCCAATTAGTTGTGAAGCAGTGATTCAAAGGCATTCTGACTTCACAATTTTGCTAGCTTCAAGCAAAGAAGACAAGAAATGATGCCAAGTAGGATTCTGTAGGATGTAGTATATTTACCTTTTGTATATTTTGAGTATATTTACCTTTCAAAATATAAAAGTAAACATTCAATGATGTTGTTGGCTCTTTAGGTTTATTGGCTATATTTTTTAAAAAATACATTAGAGCAAAATCATTTCTTTGACAGACATGAAATATAGGAAGAATTTAGATGATGTTATCTCACTCTTCATTGTCTTTTATTGTTCAATGTTTTACTGAATTTAATGGTTTATAGGACCATAAACTCTGGATATTTAATGTGCATATTATATAATACAAATATTTTATAATTTTAGAGGAATCTATTAATGCAAAAATAATTTTGAACTCTAATTTCAAGGAATTTCAGTGCTCCTCAACACAGGTGATGACTCATCTTTTGCTGATCTTTATGAAATGTAGTCATTGAGGAAAATATCTCCAAGTGCTTTACCCTTCTTCCCCACTTTATTGTTCCCTCGATCTATATTTCCTTCTCTATTTATCTATCACCAAAAGATCACCCATCTATTGTCCATCTATCATTCACATATCTATCTACTCCCCATCTATTTATTATTTGTCTATCATGTTTTTTTCTATCATCCATCATTCATCTAGCATCCATATATTGTCTATCATCCACTCATTATCCATCCATCCTCTATTCATCCAACATCCATCTTTCATTCATCCTCCATCTATTATCTGTCATCTATTACTTGTCATCTACCATCCATCATTGATCTCCCTTATCTTCCACTGTGCACTATTATTCACTTATCATCCAACTATCATCTTTCATCCATCTGTCTATAATCTATCATATATCTATTATCTACCTTTAATCATCGCTCAACTCTTATCCCTCATTTACCAACTTTCATCAATATATCTTTCTTCTTTCTCATATTTTTCTTATCTATCCCTCTCATCTTCCTCTCTCTCTTTATCTGTCACTCTATTTAATTGCAGTATTCTTCACCCTTATTATATGATCAATAAAAGTAAATTTATTTTCTTATTTCATTCATTATCTGTAGTTGTGGAGATAAATTGAGTAATCCACATGATAATAACTAGTACACAGAAAACTTTCAGTAATTTTTGTTTTTGCCTTAAACATCCAAATGCCATATGCTCACTTCCTGCTGGAATCAATTCATTAAAAGATAGTCATTGAAGTTCTATTATGGCAATATTCTATTACAGGGTCTATGTGGATACAAATATATATTCTACTATAACCTACCATTGAGATAAAAGTTTATTTACTTGAAGTGAATTGATATTCAAACTCATTCACACATGCATTTTTCCAAACTGCTTTTATGCATCTTAAAATCCTAAACACTTGAGAGAAATTTAGAAATGGTCTGTGCCTACATTTATATTCTTGAATTATCTGAAATACTTTATATATATATATGATTAGATCAACATAAGCTTGAGAGACAGATCATTGAATCCTACACTCTACATTCCATGGAGTTATGAGAATACTTGTATTAACCTAAATGTTTCAAATATTCCCAAGACCACCTCAGTTTTTTTTATTACCATCTATACTGACCGGCACCATTATTATTGTTTTTGTTTTTGTTTGTTTTTATCCCAAAGGTTAGATATTCTTTCACTTAACAAATGTTTGGTGCCTGCATGTGTCAGGCACTAAACTAGGAAGTAGAAAAACAGGATGACAAAAAGGTGGTGTTGGGGTATGTGTTTGTAAGCCTAGTCTCTGAAGAATTTTTCAATTACAAGAAACAACTGAGAGAACAAGATACCATTTATAAAGGAAATTGGGAAGAAGGATGGAAAACCCTGGGAATTTACACAAATGAAGAAGAATTTATTAAATATTATTAAGTGTAAAAGATAGCATACTACAATCAAGGAGAGATCATTATTTTATATGTGTACTACGAGACAAGTTTTATATGTTTAGCAATTAAATATTGCTAAATATTGTGAATAACTTTGGGACACACACGATTATTGACCACAATTGCATTTGAAAAAGTCTTCATTTAATTTTTTTTTTTTTTTGACTTGGAGACTCACTCTGTCACTCAGACTAGAGTGCAATGGCCACTCCCAGCCACCGCAGCCTCGAACTGCTGGGCTCCGGCGATCCTTCCGCCCTAGCCTTCCGAGTAACCGGAATTACAGGCACGTGCTACCATGCCAATTTTTGATTTATTGTAGAGATGGGGGTCTCGCCAAGTTGCCCAGGCGGGTCTCGAACCCACGGGCTCAGGCAATCCACTCAGCCTCCCAAAGTGTGGGATTACAGGCTGAGCCACCGAGCCCGGCTTATTTAAAATTTTAAACTATCTTAGGGAAAACTCTTTTTAAAATTAGAATGAATTATCTCAAAATGATAGCAAGTGATGCTTAGTGTTCCTTAATGGATTTTTTAAAAAAATTAAACTATCAAACTAAAGCTATTGTCAGTGAGATCCTGTGAGTCTTAGGAGAAACCAAAGGGGGTTTTCATACTGCATAAAACATGTATGTTTATAATATATCATAAACATTCAAATGCATTTAACTACAACACATTTAGTCCTTAATAAGGCTGCATAGTAGACTTTAAGCTAAACCATTTGGTTTAGTTTTCACTTTTGATTTAATACACTCTAACTTGGATTTTGCCATGCCAAACGTTGTTTTTAATCTAACCAGATCACTAGATTCATTTCCTCAGAACACCCTTTTTATACCACATTTTGACCTACAGCAAAACCTTGCTGAATACATAAGCACAAAAGAGATTGAGAGATTCTCAATACATTGACAGAATGCCATCAGCTTTATGGTAATTTCAAATCCTTATGCATAAATCTCATGGCAGATCATAAATAAATTTATTGAAAAGATGTAATATACCTTTTTAAAAAGTAAAATATATGGATAAAGTTAAAGCAGATGAGGTCTTCTAGTCAGGAAATTAATTTTCTTTTGTTCTATCAAAACCACACACACAAACTTGACAGAACTTTCTTATGAATTACTAATGGGGGTTTAATCCTGACAAGGCTTTATTTGTTCAAGAGTCAAATCCCGGGTCTGGTTGCTCCAAAAGTCAATTATCAAAAAATATCCTCTGTTGCTGCTGTCATTAAGAGACAGACAGACACTGATAACAGTTTAACTTGGTTTCAGAGCTGCTCATGGGCCACAGCTGCTTGCCAGTCAGTCCAAGTGCCACTAGAAAACTCACGGTTGCATATTGACCCCATGGTAATTGAGGTTATGAAAAGGCTCTTGTTCTCAGAACCCTTGAATGAACGTCTCTCCCAGCGGGACTCTTGAGGAGGGACGACCCGCTGAACTACTGAACTGCCCAGAATCTCAGCTCTGGGCTGTGCCGAGGTCAGGTCAAGAAACAAATGTTAAGGATGGGACATAAGGAATGCCGGAGAGTCACACGTTCAGCTGAAATCATCGATTCTTTGCATTGTTTTGCTGGTTGCTCTCTTTAATCTATTCTGCACAAGAGTTAAAAGCAAGGGAACTGAAATCTGTTAGCACTTTTCCCTGGGTGTCATGTGGAAACCACTTCTTCCTGTGTTATGACCGCCCCATCATTAAAAGCAAGGGAGCGGTTGCTGGTACAGATTTCATTGGTGCAGGGAGATGAACCATCTGCTGAAATTGCCAGGATTCTGCTGGCCGAGTCTGGCGCAAGACTCAGCTACTCAATGGTTTCTCTCTCATCACTAGCTGCCATTACATCAGGTGAGAAGTCACATGAAAGTGGTCAGGGAAAATAAGGATAATTAGTCCAATCAAATGAATTGCACAACAGCATTTTTAGAAAAGGATCTCCCATCACTTAGTTATGCTATTACCCATGATGGATTCTATAAAATTGTTTTAAAATTAATAACAGCAATTACGGGGGACAAAAATTAGCAATAGTTCCATGTGTTTTAGAGGTCAAGATCAAATAAATATGCTTGGCTTTAAGTTCGCGATAAAAGACAGATATAGTGTGGATAGTGGTATAGTATTTTACTTTATTGTTTTATAAAAATTAAGAGTAAACATTTTGCAATTATCTGGTTAGTTAACTCCATCATGTTGTAAATGAAATTATGAATGTGTGTGCATGGTAAAGAAGGAAGCAGTTTATGCATTCAGTTAATATTTCTGGTGCTCCTAGTATATTTTAAGCAGCATGGTAAGGGCTAGAGACACATAATTAGAGAAGTTCGGAAATATCCAATGGCATCATGGGGCTTAACGTTAGGTAGAACTCATTGAGTAGAGGAACTTTAGTGTAGTAAATTATTAAAGATCATTTTGTCATTTTTTTAAGACCTGAGAAGTTGTTATCACCAACCATAAAGAATTTTCTGACAGATTGAGAAAAGGAAATTTTTTCAATTCCCTTTGGGAACAGTTTTTGGATTCTTTGTGCAATCATCCAATCAAAAATGTCATAATTCTAACAGTAAGATTTTAATTGAGTAGACGTTATAGTCTATTTCCAGCTTCTCATCTCTCTTTAGTCATAACTCAAAGGAGCACATGTTTTAACTTGGTCACTTTGATAATATTGTCCTATGTATCTCCATTAGAGTAGCTTAATAAAATCTAGTGCTTATTTAAACAATTTTGGATACAAATTATAGAATTTTATGTGACTCAATCAAAATCCAGCTCAGAATATGACTTAAATTTTGTATATACTATGTCAAATAGTTGACACTTTTAACGAGAAGCAGTGAGTATGAAACAATACTAGTCTAGAGACCAGGTTACCTGAATTAGTTTCAAAATTGTTTGCAGGTGTCACATTTTCCTGATTCATTTTCCCGCTACATGATTTTTTTCTTAACAATAAAAAAGTTAATATCCCCAATAGTTCTAACATTATGTAATTAAATATATGCATGGGTATATCATGGTAGATACATATATAGCATGTTAGATAGGTAAGTAGACAGGTAATAAGGATTTTATTTTATTTTATTTTATTTTTATTTTTTTATTTTTTGAGTTGGAGTCTCACTCTGTCACTCAGACTGGAGTGCAGTGGCCGCTCCTGGCCACCGCAGCCTCGACCTGCTGGGCTCCGGCAATCCTTCTGCCTCAGCTTTCCAAGTAGCTGGAACTACAGGCACGTGCTACCACGCCCGGCTAATTTTTGATTTATTGTAGAGCTGAGGTCTCGCCAAGTTGCCCAGGTGGGTCTCAAACCCGCGGGCTCAGGCAATCCACTCACCTCAGCCTCCCAAAGCGCTGGGATTACAGGCTGAGCCACCGAGCCCGGCTGGTAATAAGGATTTTGTAGTAATATTGCCCAGAAAAAAAAAGAAGAATGTTAATCACCTGACTTGTGATTTTAAAGTAACACGATATAGAGTAAATTTACACAATTTCTTAAGAACAAAAACCAGCTAGCTTGTCTTTCTCTTATAAGTTAATTCAAATTATGTACCTTATAATGTTATAAGAAAATTTAATATTATAAATAAACTGCCACAAAATGCCATGTGTTTAAAGTCTAAATTAACATTGTTTCATTTATACTCTCTCTCTAATATTTGCTTGTGAAGGCTAATTTTAATATAATTAATACTGGTTAATAATGGAAATTTTGTTATTTATTTATTCTGAAATATTTTCCCCACATTATTATTTTTTATTTTCTTAATTTTAATTTTTTTTTAGTTGGAGTCTCACTCTGTTGCCCAGGCTAGAGGGCAGTGGTATGCTCATGGCCACCGCAGCCTCAACCTGCTGGGCTCCAGCCATCCTTCCACCTCAACCTTCCAAGTAGCTGGAACTACAGGCATGTGCTACCACACCTGGTTTATTTTTTAATTTATTGTAGAGACTAGATCTCACCAAGCTGCCCAGGCTGGTCTCGAATCCCTGAGCTCAGGCAATCCTCTCATCTCGGCCTCCCATAGTGCTAGGATTACAGGCGTGATCTACTGCGCCCGGCCCTACATTGTTATTTAATCACAATTAATGTTAAAACCAAGTAACAGCCAAACAAGAACAATTTTTACTATCAATATCAGATCTATAAATGATACTGAAAAACGGTTTACTTTTAGAGTAAAAGCAGAATGCATACTTTTAGGAAAAATATTTATTTTTCCTAAAAGTATGCATTCTGGGAATTATGGGAAACCTACTTACTATTTTAGTCTTCTGAGTTCATTATGATGGCTCTTATAACTCCCCCCGCACCTTTGTAGGCAATGATCATGTGGGATATTATCTTCCTTAAGCAAATGGATTAAAAAAAAAGGAAAGAAACAAAAAGGTAGTATTGATGGACTAGGCAGGCTAGACTAGGAAACTTTGAGGCTATAGGAAAGTTCCAAGCTCATTGATGTCTCCAGCAGCTGGTACAGGACCACACATACAAGCAAAGCAGCCTATCCATGTAAAAACTTCACACCTACCTAACTGCTAGTCTCTTATCAGATACAACTACAGCATAGTAGTCCATCTATCCAGGATGCTTGTGGTCGAGAGCCAACTACCACACCAGAAACTGGCTAAGAGACCATCTGGAGCACGCTTCTCAGGTGTCAGGGTTGATTCAAGATGTCCATGACCTACTTTTACCTTTATTATAATACCATTAGCATAAAATTACTCTAGGGTAGCCTCTCCCTCCCATCATACACCTGATGCCATGACAGTGCTGGTATGACTCTAAAAGGCCTAAAATTCCCCTGCCAGAAGTGAGGAAGGAATAACAGCCCAAAGACCACACATGTCTTGGAGGAGACCACCCCAGGACACACCCCTCAGTACCACTAAGAGTATAAGGTGTAGCTTAACAATCATTTAGGCACAAAAACAGCCAAAGCAGCAGAAACAGCAGCTTCTGTAGGCTGTCTCTTCCAGCTCTCCTCTCTTGAGAGTGAACTATGCTTTGCATAATAAAGTTACTCACTTGTCATGCTACTTTGTGTGTCTGTTTGCGAATTCTTTCCAAACTAGAACATAAGGACCTGATGGACATCAACCCACAGGCCCACTCCGGGAGCTGCACCCCTTCTCCTGGTAACAGTATTAATATCACAAATCCCATATAAAGATTCTTGAGTACTTCAAATCTTAAAGCCTTATGAATTCTGTACTTCACACAGTGTTCTACTTTGTACTGTACAC
>CAUYQG010010190.1:0-21099 GCA_963574415.1 Tarsius wallacei
AGTGCGCACCTGTAGTTCCGGCTACTTGGAAGACTGAGGCGGAAGGATCGCCGGAGCCCAGCAGGTCGAGGCTGCGGTGGCCGGGAGCGGCCACTGCACTCCAGTCTGGGCGACAGAGTGAGACTCCAACTCAAAAAAAAATAAAAATAAAAAGTAAAAAATAAAAATAAAAAAGTCTAATCCAAAATTCCTTATGAAACAGTTCCAGCAAAGCCAACTTAAAAAGAGCCTATATGATAAGTCACTATTCTTGCTGTACTTTATGGAAATAGTCAGACTAAGTATGATAGGACTAAAGCTTATTTTGTAAATAAATTGGTCTTACTGTGATTTTTCCTTGGTAGAAATGGGGAAATGTAGAGAAAAAAATTATGTCTCCAAAGAAAATGTATAGTACAACCATTATTAAATTCCAACTCATTGTTGTTTTGAGATTTTATTATTTAGCTGGAAAGTAAACTAAATCCTAAATTTTTTAGTTCCCTCTAATATCTGACTGTGACTGTCCAAACCAATGTTTCCAAAACATTTTTCCATTTTTCTGACTTGGATTCACTGAAATTGGAACTATCTTTTTCTTAAAGTCTTGCAAACTGAAACTAGATAACTTGATGTAAACTATAAGAGAAATCATGACAACACCCTTTGTGCTTGTTGCTGTATGGCCTACTCAGAAAGGTTGTTGGAACACCTGATTTGAACTACAGTCTAGGAAAACCTGTCAGATTGCCATTGCCCGCCCACTCCAACTGAAGATGTTTCAGAGTTTCTAGAAAAATGAGTTTATAAATTACTCTAGACACTAACCTTTTTCTTCTGTTTCCAGAAGAAAAAATGCCTCTTATTAAAGATCTGTTTGCCTGCATCATACATGGAGGCCTAGCTTTGAGAGCCCATATGCAATGTCATCTTCTTGATTTTTTAAAAACTGTTTTTAAAATTTAATTTATTTTTTTGAGTTGGAGTCTTACTCTGTTGCCCAGGCTGGAGTGCAGTGGCATGCTCACGTCACCACAGCCTTGACCTGCTAGGCTCAGGTGATCCTTCCACCTCAGTCTTCCAAGTAGCTGGAACTACAGGCATGCGTCACCATGCCTGGCTAATTTTTTAAAAATTTATCAAATAGATGGGGTCTCACTAAGTTGCCCAGGCTGATCTTGAACCCGTGGGCTCAGACAATCCTCTCACCTTGGTCTCCCAATGTGCTGGGATTATAGGCATGAGCCACCATGCCTGGCCTTGTTATTTCCATATATGAGACACAACTGTTTATTTAGACTGCCCTATTCCCAGAAATAGGATACTGGTTTAATGGGATCCTTTGCCACTCAACTATTAACTCAATTTTTCTCTCCACAGCCACCAATTCAGCTTTTAGTGATGTATGAAACTTCTAGGGAAGTTTCAGACAGGAAAATATTGGGGCTCACAAAGAAATATCCCAAAGGCTGGTGCTTTGATATACCAAGAGGCCTTTGAAGTTGCCTCAGAATAAAGGTCCCTCTAATCTTGTCTTGTTCCCTCACCATCAGGCACAGAGAGTGACTTTATGGAATTTTACCCGACCAAGAAAGCTTCTTTACAAAAGAAATACAGTTGCCTTCTTCATCTCATTATCTATCTCAGAAAAGAAGACTGAAAAATGCAACCACACTTGGATGGATTTTTTCACAGGATAATGCCTGCCTCTTGGGTTCATTTAAATTCCAAAAAGAATAATTTACAGATTAATTTCTGTCTATTTATTCTCCTTAATAATCATTTACTGCCTCTCAAAAGACTTGCTACATTTTCCATCTCCCACTTCCCCTATGAAAAAGGATATGTAAGCTTCTATATCCCACTGTGTTGTTGGGAATCATTTTCTTGTGGTTCCCCTGTGTCATGCATGTTAAAATAAAATTTTATATTACTTTCCCCCTATTGATCTGCCTTTGTCAGCTGATTTTCAGAAAACCTTCAGAGGCTAAGGAGAAATTTTCCTGTTGGTCTCTACAGAACGATTACAATAGGGGAAATGAGAACTAAGTATAGATCTGTGCTCAATTTCAAATACTGTACAGTGAAGACAGCTGGGGCTTTTTTTTTTTTTTTTTTTGAGTTGGAGTATCACTCTGTCGCCCAGACTGGAGTGTAGTGACCGCTCCTGGCCACCGCAGCCTCGACCTGCTGGGCTCCGGCGATCCTTCTGCCTCAGCCTTCCAAGTAGCCAGAATTACAGGCGCGCGCTACCACGCCCGGCTAATTTTTTGATTTATTGTAGAGATGAGGTCTTGCCAAGTGGCCTGGGAGGGTCTCGAACCCACGGGCTCAGGCAATCCACTCACCTCAGCCTCCCAAAGCATGGGATTACAGGCTGAGCCACCAAGCCTGGCTCAGCTGGGGATTTTCAAGAGAAGAATGAGAGGTCAGTGGATGAAAAATTACTAAGAAGAGACATGAAGGGGAGAGGATTCTTGCTAAACTAACTGAGTAGGGTTCTGACTACAGCTGGGTTATAAAGCTCCAGCAAGAAGGTGTTGGGATGGGGGGTAGAGGTGGGAGGTAGAGGGTGATAAGATTGGGAAGAGGGCTCAGAGATGCCTGACTAAAGTTCGATCAAGGAGAGAGTCTTTGTCACTCCTATGATATGAGAGAACCAGGCAGATGTTATAACTGGTCCAAAGGAAAAGTCAACACAGCACTGATATACGAAGTAAATGAATGTTGAGATGAATTGCAAATGTCCATAAAACTGTTTTTCCACAAGTGGGAGGAATTTAGTTAAAACTGCCTCCGGACAGAACAAAATTTTCATCAGTTACCTACAGCTTAGTTTGCAAAATAGCTCAAAGACAATAAGTAGGGTTAGAATCTGATAACACAGAAGGGCAGAGTGTTATCACCAAGTGTTTCCCTATAAGGCACTTCAAGGAAAGTGAATGGAAGGGTTAAAGGCTGGAAAGTTAGGGTAGAAATTTAGAAAGAGTAAAGCATTCAGAGAAGATAAATCTATTTGGCTGGACTTGCAATAAGATCAGTATGAGATACAGTGATTTTTTTTCAGTTTGAAAGAAAAGGTCTGATTTAAGATTCTCTAAATCTTTAACGCATGGAGTTCCAGGGTGTGCACTGACAGGGTTCAGTATGCACCACTCCAAAGTCTGTGACTTTTGCATATTGAATATTTTAAGCTGACAGAATTTCAGAAATGGCAGGTTCAGGAAGAACTCTTTCACCTTTCCCTGAGTCTGGTCATAAGGTCTTCATGTTGGAGGTGCCCTCCTTATACCCAGAAGATAGGAGTATCTTTATCTCTGAAGACAGAGGTATCCAGAGAGCAATCTTAGTAGCCCATATTGTCCTATCAACATTTTCCAACAACTCTATACTTCATCAAACATAGAATGAAAACATTCATTTTTAACTGTTTTTTCGAGTCTTCATTATCTTATAAAGGCTCCAGTGTCGCATGAAACTTATATAAAATACATTTGTATGGTTTTTTTTCTTGTTAATCTGTCTTTTGTTACAGAGATCCAACTGAAAATCTAGAAGGGTAAAAGAAAAAGATATTTTCCTCTCCTACAGCATATTTGATCCTAATGGCTTTGGGATTTGTTAAACAAAATTTTGGGAGGCGATTGTTTTGTACTGAACTCTCACACTAGGCTCCAATAGATCAGACCAAACCAAAATGGAATCATTCATGCTAGATGCCACATAACCAAACCGAAACTTTAAGGAAGCAGATCAATTACAAAACAGACCATTTTGTTTTGAAAACAGGAGACTCCAGTCTACCAGAGTCTGTATAATAAGGAATTCCCTTCTGCTTTAATCCTTAAAAATAAAGTAACTTGAAGCAAGCTGATGTTAACCAGTCAGCTTTTTTTCTATTGTCCTGTTTCCTTGTTCCTGCCTTACAAAACCCAGTATTTTGCTATCGCCCAGTGGGAGCTCTTATTCAATTTGTAGAATGGAGACTTCCTGGATTCATGAGTCATGAATAAAAGCCAATTAAATTTATAACTAAATATGTTGTAATTTTGTCTTTTGACAGATTCCTGTAAGCTAACTCTTGCTGCTTCTGGTTCCTGTGGCTATAGACCTTTCACTGAGCCAGGTAGTCTCTGAAGTTGTTTCTTAAGAGGCTTTTTGAAAATTTGAACAGCTTAGAACTGTAGTGAGGGACAGGGAGAGAAAGGAGACAAGAGAAATTAGGTATATTTTATCTTTCTGTAGTTGGCTTTTATTTTTAAAATAACCCTGTGCTCCTTTTCAATTTTCGCTTCAGAAGTTTTTCCTCTGCACATTCTCTTTTCCTTCATCATTTAAATGGCTACATCTTTGCTCTGATGAGTTAAAGAGAATGGCCAAAGCTTCACAAACCGCCTGCTGGAGCAGAGGGACCAAGTTGCGTATGAGTGGCCCCAAGAGGGAGATAATAAGGTGAGAGGAGGAATGGGGATACAGGTGAGCATGGTAGGGGCCAGGGTGTGTGTAGGGAGATGAAAAAGATGAGAACTAGAAAGACTCATCACAACAAATGGTTTAGTCAGGAAATGGGGCCAAAATTATACTTCTGCTAGTATATGCCCATGTTAAATTTTGCTCAAAAGCTTCCTGAATGCAGCCAAGAATTGTTATTTTCTTTTTTTACTAAAAATAATTGCTTATTAAAAATAATTGAAAGATTTTCTTTTATAGTAGAATTCCAAGGAGAACCTTTGGTTTTATAGATTTGGGGGGAGAATTATGAACAATCATTGGGTCATTTTTAGTTAGATGACTTTTCTCCTTTCTTTTTTGGTGAGTATTGCAGTAAAAGCAACATGGAACTAAGATTAAAAAAAACAACAAAACAAACAAACAAACAAAAAACCCAGAAGGCCCAAATGCCACATTTGTGTCTTTGGCTCTATTTAAGCCATAATCATGGAGTGCCCTTGGAGTTTAGATGACACCAAATAAATACTATTGTCAGCAGCAGTTTGAGCTCAGAGGTAACAAAGACATTCTTTGACCAAGCTTTAGACAACCTCCTCTGAACCCTCCTTTCAGCTAGGGCTTGGGGCCTGTTTACAGCCTGCTTAGTCCATGCAGGAGAGGAAACCTAAACATTTTCCTCTACCCATCTTAGATTTATTGGCTGGGGTCCCATAACTTTGATGGACAAAAGACAGATTTACAATTGAAAAGCAACCAGAACTTTATTCACATGAGCATCTTGCATACGCATGGGAGCACTCAGTGATGAGTAACTCAAAGGATGTCTAGAATTTGGAGTCTGTACACCTAACTTAGTAGGTGAAAAGGGAAAAAGGGTGCTTAAAACAGTAAATGCCTTTTTGGAAATATAAATCGACCCTTAAGATAATAGATGGGAGATCTGATAGTCTTGTGCCAGTATGTGTTTCAGTGTGGTGTTGGCTTCGTATCTCTTAGAAGAGATTAGAGTTGTTCCTAGGGAGGAGATTTATGACAATTGAATTTTACTGAGTTTTTTTAGGCTCTGTTTTTAGGCATATAAGAGGAGTCAGAACATCAAGTGCCAACAGCTCAAAATAATTTTTATGCCAAAGTGGCATATTTTGGGGTGGCACATACTGATCTCCTTCACCCAGTTGTAGCAAGAATCCTGCTAAGTCAATTTAGTGAGAATCTCCTACCCTTAATATCAGATCAACCTGGCCTGCCTTTGACAAGAATCTTAAGTCAGTGTAGCAAGAATTCTTTCTACCTTTGATGTCTTCTCTTAGTAATTTTCTATCCACTGACCCCATCACTCTGCCAATTGGCTATAAATCCTCAGTTGCTTTTGCTGTGTTTGTAGTTCAGCCCAATCTCTCCTATTGGGATAGTGTTGACATTTATCACAATAGTCCTGAAAAATCTTCCTTACCATTTTTTAAAATGTCAGAATAATTTTTTCTTTAACAGAAGGGCTTTTAGGAGTCTATAAGTTATACCCTTTTGCTAGCCTCTTCCTTTTCCTTAAACAATCATTTTATTACAAAAGTTTGTTGTCATATTAGGACATGCAAATATGGCACTTTGGCATATTAAATATTTTAATCTGAAGGAATCTGGGAAAACAGCAGAAGTAGGAAAGCCACTCTGACCTCCCACACACCCTTGCTCTTCTCTCCTAAAGCAAGTCACATAACCTAGGAAGGATTCTCTGACCTTCCTCTGAAGAGGGTCATAAGACCATCATGTGAAAGGTGCCCTCCCTATACCCAGAGGAAAAGAGCATCCCTATCTCTCCGAAGATGAAGAGATATGGAGAGGAATCTGAATAAACAGGCTTTGCTAAGTCTCCCCGTTTGTTACTTTTAGCTCATATCCCTTTTGTCAGTCATATGAGGGGGAACCCACAAAGCCCCGGAATTTTATTATTAAAAATTGTGTATTTTTTCTTACATGTTTAAACTTCAATCACCTTCAAAGTACTCTCCGTTTGATGCAATGCACCTATCAAGATACTTTTTCCACTGCTCAAAACGGTTTTTGGACTCGTCCATTTTGATACTTTTTAATGCTGCTGCCGATTTTGGTTTCACCTCTTCCACATTGTCAAAAGGTTTCCCTTTGAGGACTTTTTTCATCTGAGGGAAACAAACAAAAAAGCCACCTGAAGCGATATTGGGTGAATAGGGAGGGTGGGACAGGGGAGTCATGCTGTTTTCGGTAAAAAACTGCTGAATACTCAGTATGGTGTGGGCAGGTGCATTGTCATAGTGGAAGAACCATGTTTGCCACAACCGGGGATGTTTATTCTGCAAATCATGAAGCAACCTTCTCAAAACTTCCAGATAAAAACGTTGGTTGACAGTTTGATCCATAGAAACAAATTGCGTGTACTACAGGGGCCTGCCCTCCAACAGATAATTCTGGGTTTTTTTGGGGGGAGTCCCTTTCATATCTCTCCATGACTTTTCACTCTTCATCAAGCCTACTATTTAAAAACACCACTTAGGTTTAACTGTGTCTCAGGTCTTCATTTCTCATAAAGGCTCCCATGTCACATAAAACGTAAATGAATTTGTATGCTTTTCTTTTGTTAACCTGTCTTTTGTTACAGGGGCTCCAACCAATTAAACTAAGATGAATAGAAGGAAAAAATATTATTTCTCCACAAAACATATCTCTGCCATTATGCTACTGAGAACATTAGGTCAATTGCATTGGCCAGCTAATTTTATTGAATTAAATTTTGGTATTATTTAAGTTGTTATTTTTGACACCTTGCTTACGAAACCTCCCCAAATCTGATATACTAAAGTGTAAGAAGAATTTCCACCTCTTTTCTTTGCTTTTTTGAGTTGACAACAATGGTTTAGAGCATGTTTCAAATTCCATATGAGTAGTATTTACTGAGAAATTAAGTTCAGGGTTATGTCCATGCTGGCTATTTTGTTTGAGAAAACAGCAAAAGCAATTTTCTGCCTCTCTCCATTTTATTCATTCATTCAAGGGCTATCTGTGAGCACCTGTTTGCCAGTCCTTGTGTTAGGCATTGGGGTTAGAGTTGTGGATATGACTAACATGGTCCCTGCCCTTCATAGTGCTTGCAGTCTAGACTTTCAACAAATAAAAGCCTGGACCTCCACTCAGGCTATCTCTATGGGCAAGTGCTATGTGCTGAGATTCAAACAGAACAAAGTTTCCTCCCAATCTTTCTGGATCGTCTCCTGTAGGGAAGTGACAGAGTCTCTCTTTTTCCTTGACCAAACTCTACTCAGGTTCCTCTGAACTCTTTTCTCATTAAGGCCCTGACTTTTGGGTTTCTGTTTTGTCTCTGCATTATTATCCAATATTGGCAAGAACTCTGCCAAGTCAATTTAACCAGAATGGCATCATCCTCGATATCCAATCATCTTTGATATCTGATCAGGTTTCCTCATCCTCACCATTCCTCAGGGGCTGTCTGATCACCCTGGCTTGTCTTCAGCAAGAAGCCTGTTAGATGGGTTTAGTCAGAGTTCCCCTTACCCCTGATGCTTCCTCTTAGTAATTTTTCATCCACTGACTCTCCCTCCAACTTCTTGGCTATAAATTCTGACTTTTCTTCATTGTACTAAGGGTTGAGCCCAATCTCTATTCCCTACTGCAAAAGTCCATTGTAGTAGTCCCTCTGAATAAAGTTTGTTTTACCGTCTTTAACAAGTGTCATAAATAATTTTTTCTTTAACAGAAGACAGACCCGGACTGACAAAGAGATCATTTTATTATATTAGGATAACATATAAGAAACATGTTATAGAGCCGGGCTCAGTGGCTCAGCCTGTAATCCCGTGCTTTGGGAGGCTGAGGTGAGTGGATTGCCTGAGCCCTCGGGTTCGAGACCCGCCCGGGCAACTTGGCGAGGCCTCATCTCTACAATAAATCAAAAAATAATTAGCTGGGCATGGTAGCGCACGCCTGTAGTTCCAGCTCCTTGGAAGGCTGAGGCGGAAGGATCGCCGGAGCCCGGCAGGTCGAGGCTGCGGTAGCCAGGAGCGGCCACTGCACTCCAGTCTGGGCGACGGAGTGAGACTCCAACACAAAAAAAAAAAAAAAAATCTGATTTGACCTCCAATAATAATGTCCGTAACTGCAGTTAACCTGGTTATCACTGCTCAGGTCCCAGTTACTAAGAAGGCTGCTAAAATGGCATCATCTTAATCTTGAAGCATTTTTCTGGCATTCCTGAGTACCTCAGCCCCTGTGAGTTTTATTAACATATCTGATTGTAAGTTGGGGCAGAGAGAAGTACAAAACATGACTTTTATAAAGTTCAATAAGAAATTCTGGGATTAGACACCATCCAGCTTCTCTGCCCAGCTCAGATTTATTCCCTGAATAGAGTTACCCACTCTGTCACTATATCTTTGAATGTCCTGTAACAGCCTGTTGCTCTGTTCAGTTTTTTTTGTTTTGTTTTGTTTATAACTGCTCCCACAGTGCTAGTTTTGACATCTTCTACCTCCTCAAGGTACATGGTAATATAGGCGTGCATGCACACCTGGTAATTTTACTCTTTGGTAATGTTGAAGTCCAGGCTTGGGAGCTTTGCCATAAGCAGATCACTCCCTTCTTCATCTTCTCACTAGCTGATGGAAGCATTTAATAATCTTGAGCCACCAGCTCTGCCTTGAGTCCTCTGGCTTTTTCCTCTGTCGTACATTTTAAGCCCCATGATCCATTTGGCTCTACTTGAGTATATTCTCTTCTGACACTTGCCAGCTTTGGGCTCTAGGTATCTGAGATTGTTGTACTTAAGGGTAATATCAGCACCCTTAGTTTTGAGTAGCTCACAGTGTGTCCCAGACATTACTATTGATCCTTAGTCCTAGTAACTGTGAGTGATAACTCTGTCATCAGCAGTTAGGGCATGAGGTAGGTGACTTGCTCAGGGCCATTGGATAGGAAACTACTGATTTGGCTCAGTGGGTAGAAAATCATTGACTGGGCTGGAAAAGAAACTTCAGTGACTTGATGTGTAGCTTGCACATGCCCTCCAGTACTTCTTTCAGAAGTGAGTGTCTTCCCTAGGCAGAATTGGATGTCCTTGGGTCTTAGAACGTGTTCAGTTGATGCTACTTTTGTCTAGACAGACCTTGAATGGTTTTTAACTTGGACCTTGGCAGTAACTCCCAGATTAAAACATATTGTTGACTTTTTTAACCCCAGAGCACTAATTGAAACCTGTCCCTTTCTCCTGTCCTCTGATGACAGTTTGTGATGTGGAATTAACTTCTGTAAGGAATGCTAATGTTAACATGAGGAGCAATGGAATGTCTATGCCTACTCTCATGAAACAAGACTCGCTATTTAAGACCTTAGTCTGGGATTATTTAGCTTTCCCCACTATTCTCTGGCCGTCAAGCACTTTTCACTTGTAGAAATTATTATACTGGGGAAGGACACAAGTAAACATTAAAGGAGTATCACGTTATCAGACTTTGTAAAGATGTTCTTTGAAGTTATAAGTGGGAAAGCCCTTTTGAGCTTTGCTGTAAAGCCCCTGTATTGTGCTCTCTTTCAGGTGGGATGTGTGTGGGCTGAAATTCCGAGCTGCGGTTGTGCATGAGAATACACCCTTCGTGGTACCCCATCTCCGGGACGTTCTCGGCTCTGTGCGTTCAGTTCCTCAGGAACCGTGGACCTTAATTTACCTTGCTAAGTTCAGACTTTCTCTTCCTTTCCTTTCCTGCCTCTTTTCCTGTTCTTCCTGTCCAGTACTTCTGTAGCCTCCCATTCATGTTCTCTTCTCCCAGCAGGCGCCATTGAGTGCAGAAACTGGTGGGGGCTGTGCTGTCTCCTCCCTGCCTCCTGCCTTCGCTGGGTATTGGATTGGGAATGACCTTGATGAGAGTCTCACTGCTCCTGGGTCTCTTTGGCCCAAAGACTAGACCTATAGAGTTGGATTACTTTTTTCTTTCCAGTGAAATAAATGGTTTTTCAACTTAGGGTATGTGTGCTTTGAGAGAATTTTTACTTGGGCTTGTTTTGGGTTTCTTTATTTGTACCTCGAAGAGAAGGGGAGGGTGTAAAGTTTCAGATATTCAGTGTTGGGTGAACAAAACCGCAGTTATTGTTTGTTGTATTGGGTTGATGCATAAGTTCGAGGCGTTTTTGCTTGCCCATGGAATGCAGATATTGTGTGATGGTTGACTGGTCACAGTTCATCATGTTTGCCAGTTTTCAGTTTGACTGATGTGGTCATCATATGTCAAAAGTGTTCATTTTCTTCTGCTCCATTTTTTTTTTTTTTTTTTTTTTGTACTCGAAGTATCACTATTGCCCAGGCTGGAATACAGTGGCACGCTAATGGTCATCACAGCTTTGACCTGCTGGGCTCAGGCGATCCTTCCACCTCGGCCTTCCAAGTGGCTGGAACTACAGGCACATGTCACCACACCCTGCTAATTTTTCTTGATTTATTGTAGAGATGCGATCTTGCCAAGTTGCCCAGGCTGGTCATGAACCTGTGGGCTCAGGCAGTCCTCTCATCTGGGCCTCCCAAAGTGCTGGGATTATAGGTGTGAGCCACCATGCCTGGCCTCACAAAAAGCGCTAACTTTCTTCAAATCTGCAAAATGCAAGGTATATTCACAAGCACAGCATTGTCGTGACAAATGACAAACGATAAACTCCCAACAATGCAATGTTGCCATGCCAAAAACGTTACAAACTTAAGCATCAACCTAATATATAGGACTTCAGGTGCCAAAGAAAAGTTTATATAGAAGCCCAGGCAGGCAGCTTTATTCCAGTGAATATTTCTCCCATTAGTCCAGTTTTGTTGTAAAACCAACTAACTTTAGTTGGGAGAGACAGGCCTTCCCTGTTAGAGAAACAATCACCTTCCCTTGAGACTACTATCCCAGCCACCCAGTCAGTCTAACTAGGGAGTCATTTTTTCCTTTCTGCTTTGAGAGCCTGATCTCAATGTAATGGACAGCCTAACTGGGTCAGCTTATTTCTAGGGAAGAAGTCTTAAGAAAAAGTGTTTGGGGGAAGAGGAGGCAGCCAGCTTTCACTAGTGCTTCATGTCATGTGGAAAAATGAAGTTGTGGTTGTAAAAGAATGTCTTGCTAACGCTAGGCCAGTACCATGTTTTGATGGCCTCTCACCAGATTTGCATAGCTCTGCCAAAATCCAGAGGGTACCTGAATGGTTCCACTAACACCTTATTACTATATGTACATCCGTTAGATGGTAGGTATTCAGAAAGGACCCAGCAGTGTGCTTTAGAATAGTTAATTGAACTATGAGGTTGGGGCTGAGTACAGGAGCCACGGCCTTCTTAGTTCCGTGCTTCTGTTGAGACAGTTTTCCATATGTTTTTATTTTCCTTGTTGATCCAGTTTCAACATACATAGGACTGTCTGGTCAGGGCATTTCTCAGAAAAATCATTCCACAAATACTGAGCACCTACTGTATGCCAGGCATGCTTTCAGGAAAGGTAGGTTGTGGTGATCA
Organism: Tarsius wallacei; assembly: GCA_963574415.1. NCBI lineage: Eukaryota > Metazoa > Chordata > Mammalia > Primates > Tarsiidae > Tarsius > Tarsius wallacei. Next base: position 11,954 of record CAUYQG010010190.1, read on the forward strand.
GTGATTTCTCAGCTTTTTCTACTAACTGCTTCTGCCTCTTGGATTCATTCTAATTCATAGATGGCCAAGGTTGGAACAGCTCTGTATCTATCCAACATGTAATTTATTGAATATTTTTTGTATATGAGCTCATGTACTAGGTGTTTTATGTATTCTCATTTAATCCTCCCAGGCAAGCAAACTTTTGTCAGTTTTTTTTCCTTTCCAGGCTGAGTTCTCTTTGCCATTGCCACTTCTCTTGGAGGGTCATACCTATTTTGGTCCCTTTTCCTCTAAAGGTCAGACCTATTGCTGATCCCCACTCTCGGTATATATATACACTTGGTCTGTGGGGTTGGCGGATTTCAAAAGATGGGAGAATAGCAGTACCATATAAATTGCATATTTATTACATAATTATATAATAATTAGTATATGCTATAATTGTATATGGTATATAATTATATAAGTAATTATAAAGTGATTTGGCAAATACTGTGATACTCTATACAAGGTGTTATTCTAGACGCTAGGAATACATGATTTTGGAACTCATTCTAGAGGGGGAGGCAGTGCAAACATCAGAATTGTTTAGATGGGTATAAGTAGAGAAGGATTTTCTGAAGTGACATAGTAGTTTAAACATGAGCGTGATCTATTTTCACATTATAAAACTAGTTAAGTCTGAGCTCAGGTTCCAGACCAGCCTGAGCAACATGGTGAGCCCTCATCTCTACAGTAAGTCAAAAAGTTAGCCGGGTGTGGTGGTGCATGCCTGTGGTTCCAGCTACTTGGAAGGCTGGGGCGGAAGAATCATCTGAGCCGAGCAGGTCGAGGCTGCAGTGGTCGTGAGCATGCCACTGTGCTCCAGCCTGGGCAACAGAGTGAGACTCTGACTCAAAAAATAAACTAGTTAAAATTTTAGCTCCTTGATTATATTAAGGGAGTCTGTTTAGCCTTCTGCTCTGAGAGCCTGATCGCCCTGTAAATGGACAACCTAAGAGCAATTTTTTTGTGATTCAGAATCTGGACTGGCTTAATACTTCATACTAGACTTTTTTCATTTGTTTTTTCAGTTGAGGTCTCACTCTGCTCAACCTCCCGGACTCAGGCGATCTTTCTGTCCTAACTTCCTGAGGAACTGGGACTGGAGGTGAGCACCACTACACCTGGCTAATCTTTATATTTTTGTAGAGACAAGGTCTCACCATGCTGCCCAGGCTGGTCTCAAACTCCTGGGCTGAAGCCATCCCCCCATCTTGGCCTCCCAAATTGCTGGGATTATAGGTATAAGCCACTGCACCAGGCCAAGACCTTTTTAAAAAAAACTATGTGTTTGGCTCGATGAAAGGAAGAACACTATTAAGAACAATTTTTTATTTTTTTTGAGTTGAAGTCTCACTCACTCCAGACTGGAGTGCAGTGAGACACACACGGCCACCACAGCCTTGACCTGCTGGGTGGGCTCAGGTGATCCGCCTCAGCCTTCCAAGTAGTGGAACTACAGGCACATGCCACCACTCCTGGCTAATTTTTTTTGAGGTGAGGTCTCACCAAGTTGCCCAGACTGGTCTCGAACCTGTGGGTTCAGGCAATCCTCTCACCTTGGCTTTCCAAAGTACTGGGATTATAGGCATGAGCCACCGTTCCCTGCCTAACACAGACCCTTTAAAAGTTAGCCGGGCGTGGTGGTGCGTGCCTGTAGTCCCAGCCACTTTGGAGGCTGAGGTGGGAGGATCTCTTGAGCCCAGGAGTTCATGGCTGCAGTGAACTATAAAGGTGCCATTGTACTCCAGCTTGGGTGAAAGAGGGAAACCCCCTCCTGACTCTTAAAAAGAAAATAATGGATTTATTTTAAGGAGGTGATTTGAAAAGATTGAATATGGCCGGGTGCAGTGGCTCATGCCTATAATCCCAGCACTTTGGGAGGCCAAGGCGAGAGGATTGCCTGAGCCCGTGGGTTCAAGACGAGCCTGGGCAACTTGCTGAGACCTCATCACTACAATAAATCAGAAAATTAGCTGGACATGGTGGCATGTGCCTGTAGTTCCAGCTACTTGGAAGGCAGAGGCGGAAGGATCGTCTTGAGCCCAGCAGGTAGAGGCTGTGGTGGCCGGGAGTGTGCCACTGTCCTTCAGCCTGGGTGACAGAATGAGATTCCCAACTCAAAAAAAAAAAATCCAATATAACTCACCGATTTTCAACATTGAAGTGGTTTGAAATTACTTTTGTTAAGGCTTCCAATCAAGTGTATTTCTGAGTTGAGGCCACACAATCTGCAAGATTATGTGCCTATCACCTCAGCAGTGGTAGTTTTTCCAAGAGTATGCTTTAACAGACTGATTTTTCACAGCGTTCCACTTTTCATTCTGTCTACTAGTGTGATTAGTAGCCAGCACTCTGAGAGCTGACTTTGCACTTCACTAGGTATTACCTGATTGCCTACTGTGTGTAGGTGACCATGCAAATAATACAAAGATGAAAATGACATAGTGCCTATCCTCACTTTGTCTCTACAAACTGGTACCTGTCTGGGCCTTGGGTAAACAAATAAAGTGATGTATTCTTGGGAGTCTGGGGTGGGAATGGTCATGCTATTTTGTATTAATAACATTGCCCAACCTGATTCTGGGTGGGTCAAAGGACCTATGAGGGGGGTAGAGTTTTCAGGATGATCGGAGAGTTTGATTTGGTGTTAGACCTCTTTGCCTTAAAAGTTTTCTAGGCATCCTCAAAATGGGGCTGACTTGAGTGAATGCTGAATTAAAACAGGCTCCCTACCCTAGAGCTATATCAGTACTAAGGTAGACTCTAGGGGGGTGTAGTGAGAGATCTTTTGCACTGTGGCATGAAGTACTGTATCAGATTACTGGAGTCAGTGTGCTCAGTACTCATGAGATTCTTACACATAACCCTTATGCTGAAGCAAAGGACGTTTCCCAGGAGATGGTGACGGGATGCCCTAGGGTTACTTTACTGCAGTGGGCTTTGAGAACAGCTCAGTTTGAAGTAGGCAAAAGTACAGTTCTAGTAGGAGATGTCTCCAAGACAGAAAACTTAACTGAATATGAAATTGAGGAAATTGGTGGCTCATTGGAAAGGAGAATGATCAAAAAAATTAAATATTAACGAGTAAATAAAAACTTCTGTAATATAGGGCTTGTGTTAGACTGATCTGCTGTAACAAAGTACAGTAAATTGGGCAGCTTTTGTACAACAGAATTTTGTTTTCATATACTTTTTTATTTTTTGAGTTGGAATTACTCTGTAGCCCAGGCTGGAGGGCAGTGGCACGCTTACAGCCAAAACAGCCTCAACCTGCTGGGCAAAGGGGATCCTTCCACTTTAACTTTTCAAGTAGCTGGAATCACAGCGCACACCACTACGCCTGGCTAACTTTTCTTGATTTATTGTAGAGATGACCTCTCGCCAGGTTGTCTAGGCTGGTCTCGAACCTGTAGGCTCAGGCAATCCTCTCACCTCAGCCTCCCAAAGTGCTGGGATTATAGGCATGAACCATCGCGCCTGGCCTTACAGTTCTTGAGACTAGGACAGCCAAGATCAAGGCGATGGCAAATTTGGGTATCTGGGCTTTGTTTTGAATTCACATGGCCAGAGTGAGGGATTCTGGGATGATTTTTTTTGCGGGGCGGGGATGGGGATTGGAATCACACTCTGTCACCTACGCCGGAGTGCAGTGGCATGCTTACGGCCACCATGGCCTTGACCTGCTGAATGCTGGACTCAGGTGTTCCTTCCACGTAGCTGAAACTACAGGTGTGAGCCACCATGCCTGGCTGATTTTTTTTTTTTTTTTTAGTTGGAGTCTCCGTTGCCCAGGCTGGAGTACCCTGGCATACTGACCAGGGTCAACCTGCTGGGCTCCGGTGATCCTTCCGCCTTGGCCTTCCAAGTAGCCGGAACTACAGGTGCACACTACCACGCCCGGCTAATTTTTGGTTTATTGTAGGGACGAGATCTTGCCAAGTTGCCCGGGCTGGTCTTGAGTCCGTTAGGCTCAGGCAGTCCTCTTGCCTCAGCCTCCCAAAGTGTTGGGATTATAGGTGAGTCACTGTGCACCTGGCCAAAACTTTCATCTTACATAGGAACTAGATAATTTTTGAAGTGGTAAGTGTGTCTTTTTTTTTTTCTTTTTTGAGTTGGAGTCTCACTCTATTGCCCAGGCTAGAGTGTAGTGGCACGCTCATGGTCACTGCAGCCTCAACCAGCTGGCCTCAGATGATACTTCCGCCTCAGTCGCTAAGCAGCTGGAACTACAGGTGTGTGCCACCACACCCTAGCTAATTTTTTTATTTGTTGTAGGAACAGGGTCTCCCCAAGTTGCCCAGCCTAGTCTCAAACCCCTGTACTCAGATAATCCTCTCCCCTCCACTTGCCAAAGCGCTGGGATTACAGGTGTGAGCCACCATGTCCTCCAGGAAGTATATCTTTTATTCAGAAACAAAGGTAAGGAACAATTAAGAAAAACAGTTAACTGGGTGCAGTGGCTTACACCTGTAATCCCAGCACTTTGGGAGGTGGAGATGAGAGGATTGACTGAGCTCAGGGGTTCGAGACCAGCCTGAGCAACTTGATGAGACCCTGTTTGTACAATAAATCAAAACATTAGCTGAGCACGGTGGCATGTATCTGTGGTTTCAGCTACTTGGAAGGCAGAGGTAGAAGGATCACCAGAACCAAGCAGGTCAAGGCTGCGGTGACTGTGAGCATGCCACTGTGCTCTAGCCTGGGCAACAGAGTAAGAAGCCGACTCACAAAAATAAAAGACAAGCTTCTGGGGAGGTTGGGGCAGGAGTCTTTGTAAAGTCTTGTATTGTTTGCTTTATTAAACCATGTTGCATTATTTTGATAAAAAGTTTTGTCACGTTAACAGCTCTCTCTTCTGTCTTAAGCCAGATGATGATGGCTTAACATGAGTGAACCTTCCAGCCTCTTACCAGATTGCAAATCTTCTGACTGGAGTAGGCACCTGCATCCATTTATAGCAGGTAAATAGCACTCTTGAGATAAAGGGACGCTGCCTGGCGCTGTTTGTCTCCGTTGCTGGGTTAGGCTGAGACAGGAAGATTGAGCCCAGGAGTTCGAGACCTGCTTGGGCAGCATAGCAAGACCTGTCTATTAAAAAAACTAAAAAACAGAAATGGTGCTCCTTGACTGTTAAGGAGACAAGGCACCAAAGGAGGAGGCACTTAGATAGTGGTAAATGAACCTTAAAGACTGAATTTAGCATTTTATTACTGTATCTTAGGTTGTCAAGGCTAACAGAGAAGCAGAGTACTTTGACACTAGGGGCTGATTCTTCCATTAAGAGCTGTCTGCGTGTTGGTTTCTTTCAGGACCTCTCTACCCAACCCATCTGAATTGTTTATTTTCTGGTATGCCACAAGATAGGGCCTCTCAGCCAGGTGCCAGGTCTCAGGCCTATCTATAATCCCACCTCCTAGGAGGTGGAGGTGAGAGGATTGCCTGAGCCCATGGGTTCCAGGGCAGCCTGGCAAGACGTTGGCTCCACAATAAGTAAAAAAATTAGCCAGGCGTGGTGGTGCATGCCTGTAGTCCCAGGTACTTGAAAGGCTGAGGTGGAAGGATCACCTGAGCCTGGCAGGTTGAGGCTGCAGTAGCCATGATAGTGTCACTGCACTCCAGCCTGGGAGACATACTTTTAACTTTAAAAGAGGGGGTTGGGAAGCTCTCAGTTTCACAATGTAAGGAGTATTGACACCAAACTTTTGAAGCTTCCTCAGTTCAGTTGTCCCTTGAACAATATGAACGTGAACTGTGTGGTTCCATTAATTGTGGATTTTCTTGCACCTCTGCCACCCCAAGACAGCAAGACCAATACCTTTTCATCCTCCTCTGCCTGTTTAGTGTGAAGATGACCAGGATGAAGACCTTTGTGATGATCCACTTCCACTTAATGCATAGTAAATGAATGTTCTCTTATGATTTTCTTAATAAAATTGTCTCTTTTTTTTTTTGAGTCGAAATCTGTCGCCCAGGCTGGAGGACAGTGGCACACTCATGGCCACCGCAGCCTCGAACTGCTGGGTACAAGCGATCCTTTTGCCTCAGCCTTCCATGTAACTGGAACTTCAGGTATGTGCCACCATGCCCGTCTAGTTTTTCTTGATTTATTGTAGAGATGAGGTCTCGCCAAGTTGCCCGGGCTGGTCTCGAAACTGTCGACTCAGGCAATCCTCTCACCTCGGCCTCCCAAATTGCTGGGATTATAGGTGTGAGCCGTTGTAAGAATCTAGTATATAAAGCTGTGAGCATGCTGCAGCACTCCGGCCTGAGCAATAGAGTGAGACACCAACTCAGAAATATATGTACAGTATATAATACCTATAACATACAAAGTATGTGTTAATCAACTTTTTATGTTATTGGTAAGGCTTCCAGTGAACAATTGGTTATTGCATTTTGGAGGAGTCAGAAGTTATATAGCAATATTTGTACAGGGGTCAGCGCCCCCAACTCCCTTGTTGAAGGGTAAACCATATAGAACTTCAGTCTGATCTCTCATCCAGGTTATTGTAATGGGAACGAAAATGCCACTTACCCTATTGCTTAAACTGAACACGGGTGTCCTAATTTATTTATAGGCTTGAAATAGTTTGAAGAGAGCATGGTGGTGCATGCCTTGAAGGCTGAGGCGGAAGGATCATCTGGGCCTAGCAGGTCAAGGCTGCAGTAGCCATGAGCGTGCCACTGCCCTTCAGCCTGGGCGACAGTTGAGACTCAGACTCAAAAAAAAAAAAAGAAAAAAGGTTTGAAGAGCAGACTTTAATTGAACAATAAAAGTTTTTCTGCCAGGCGTGGTGGCTCAAGCCTGTAATCCCAGCACTTTGGGAGGCTGAGATGCAAGAGGATTGTCTGAGCCCAGGAGTTCAAGACCAGCCTGGGCAACAGAGAGACCTTGTCTCTACAATAAATTTAAAAAATTGGGTGGGCATGATGGCGCCTGTAGTTCCAGTTACTTGAAAGACTGGAGCAGAAAGATCGCCTCAGCCCAGCAGATCGAAACTACAGTGGCCATGAGCGTGCTACTACACTTGAACCTGGGCAACAGAGTGAGACTCCGACTCAGAAAAAAATAGTTTTTACAGAGTGGTGCAGTGGCTTACGCCTGTAATCTCAGTACCTTGGGAGGCTAACGTGAGAGGATTTCCTAAGCCCACAGGATCACGACCATCCTGGGCAACTTGGGGAGACCGTGTCCACAATAAATAAGTAAAAAATTAAAACTGGGCCTGGTGGCACATGCCTGTGGTTTCAGCTACTTGGAAGGCTGAGGTGGAAGAACCGCCTGAGCCCAGCAGGTCAAGGCTGCAGTGACTGTGAGCGTGCCATGGAACAGAGACTCCAACTCAAAAATAAATAAAAAAAAACTTTAAAAAAAGTAAGCCTAGGCAATACCGCAAGACCTCTCTTCTCTACAAATAAATCAAAAATTTACCGGGCATGGTGCTGTATGCCTGTAGTCCCAGCTATTCAGGAAGCTGAGGCAGAAGGATCATCTGAGCCCAGGAGTTCAAGGCTGTGGTAAGCTGTGATTATACCACTGCACTCCAGTGTGGGCAACAGAGTGAGACCCTGACTAAAACAGAAGTATGCATTGCACTCACTTATAGTCCCAGTCATCCTGGAGGCTGAGGTAGGAGGATCACTTGAGCCCAGGAGTTTGAGTTCAGCCTGGACAACACAGTGAAACCTTTTCTCTCAAAAATTAGGCTGAGCCGGTCATGGTGGCTCATGCCTGTAATCCCAGCACTTTGGAGGCTGCAGTGGCTGTGAGCGAGCCACTGCACTCTAGCCTAGGTGACAGTGGTGAAACTCCTGCTCAAAAAAAAAAGACTGAATTCAGTGGCTCATGTCAGTAATCTCAGCACTTTGAGAGGCCCTAGGAATGGGACTGCTTGAGTCCGGGAGTTTGAGACCAGCCTAGGCACCATAGTGAAGGCTCAAAAAACCAGTGTGGTGGCGTGTGCATGTAGTCCCAGCTATTTGGGAGACTGAGGTGGAAGGATCACCTGAGACCAAGAAGTTGAGGCTGTGTTGAGTTGTGATCGTGCCACCATACTGTAGCCTGGGTGGCAGAGATATCCTGACTCCAAAAAATAATAAATAAAAATTGAGTTTCAAAAATGAAAAAATAAACTCTGTAAAAATACACAATTATTTTTGAAAATAAAGACTTTGAAATGAAATATGCAGTTATAAGGATCTATTTAATCAGCTCTTAGACATTTTCACATGTTTGACATCTAAAATTTGTGTCTGGGTAGCCATATGTCTCATAGCGTAACTTCCAGTCTTATTTTTAGTAGCACATAAAAGTAGCACTTAAGTGGCATTTTGGATTAGAAGAAAAATGGTTATTTGGTGTTAATGTAGGAATTTTAGTAAGCTACGTTCCTAGAGATGAAATGATATTTTACATTTTTCTACATATCACATTGTTCTCAGAAGTCTTTCTAGTTTATATTCCCACCTCTTATGTATGAAAGGTCTCACCTAGGCCAAGTGTGGTGACTCATGCCTGTATTCTCAGCACTTTGGGAGGTGGAGGGGAGAAGATTGATTGCCTGAGCCCAGGGGTTCCAAACCAGCCTGGGCAACTTGGTGAGACCTCGTCTCTACAATAAGTCAAAAAATTAGCTGGGTGTGGTAGTGTGCATCTATAGTTTCGGCTACTTGGAAGGCTGAGGAGAAAGGATCACCTAAGCTCAGCAGGTGGAGGCTGCGGTGGCTGTGAGTGTGCCACTGCACTCCAGCCTGAGCAACAGAGTAACACTCCAACTCAAAAAAAAAAAAAAAAATTAGCCAGGCATGGTGGTAAGCGCTTGCTGTAATTCCAGCTACTTGGAAGGCTGAGGTGACTATGAGCCTGCCACTGCACTGCAGCCTGGGCAATGGAGTGAGACTGACTAGGGGAGGGGGGAAGGTCTCACTTAAAACCATCACCTAGCCGGGCTCCGTGGCTCAGCCTGTAATCCCAGCATTTTGGGAGGCTGAGGTGAGTGGATTGCCTGAGCCCGCGGGTTCAAGACCCACCTGGGCAACTTGGCGAGACCTCATCTCTACAATAAATCAAAAAAATTAGCCAGTTGTGGTGGTAGCACATGCCTGTAGTTCCAACTACT